>JAFNEN010001356.1:0-74027 GCA_019343175.1 Oedothorax gibbosus
TGTATTGGAGATGTGAAAATGTTGTACGTTAAAGACAGCGTTATGTTAACTTTTTTATTAATCTATTTTCTAACTAAACAAAAATTTAAATGAATCGAAATGATAATGTTTCTTCGTTTTTATTTCCTTAGTTAATTGGCCGTCGGTCCACTCTAGCGGGTATGCATACACTAAAAGTATCTGAACACCAAACCTAATCCGATATATCTCATTCGTGAGAAAATAACTTTGGTCTGGGGGCAATAGGTTCTTGAACTAATACCGAAGGAATAGTAATTCCGCCTATTAGTTCGCTCTACAGAAAACCCCGGATACCGTCAGTTTAATTATGGACACACTGTATTTATTGTTTCGGAGAAAGCTGGCAACAGCACAGAAATTAGATAACTTGCCAATTTATAAAACCAGGGAGGAGAGAGGGGTATGGAGAGGCCCATAATATTAACGAATTGAAGTATTGCCGTCAGAATTTTCCGAGTTCTGCGCATAACAAAACCCAGTGCATTGTGGGTTGCATCTCTTATAGAAAAACTGTCTGCTCTCTGTGCACTTGTTTGTCTGGTGTACTAGTTAGATGGAGAAAAATAAGATGAAGTTTTCATTTTCAATGTTTTATAAACAAATATTTTTGCTTAAATATCCTGTATAGACTTTGTATGCTTAAATAACTTTTTCAAAGAAAATTTCTGGAATTACATTTTAAAGGAAAAAATATGTTTATTAAAATTAAACTTTGCTTTTGCAACATGTGCAAGCATTTAGAAGTCTGTAATAATCTTTTTGTTTTGTGATTGTTGATTAAAGAAGACATGTCCTTCCTATTATAATATGCATGTCCTATTATGATTGCAGTTTCTTACATTCAATTTTGCATCGTGGTTCAATTGTGCATTGTGTTGTGTGTGATTTCAATAACGTTTGGTTTTAGGTTGTATATTTTTGGTTTAGGTATATTATTTTGTATATTTTTGGTTTAGGTATATTATTTTGGTAAAATTTTTCTTATATATATATATATTACTTTGGTTTTTTTGGTAAAATCTATTTCCAAAATGTCCTGTGAGCCTTTGGATGTTACAATAAATCTTGAAAAAATTGCTGGTATTACGTTTCACAGGTAAATACATTTTATTAAAATTAAACAGCTTTTGCATCACGTGTCAAGCATTAAGTCTGTCGTAATAAAAAATAAATCCTTCTGTTTTTGTGATTGTTGATTAAAGGAAGTCTATTATAAAGTTTGTAAAACTGATACTAATTTTTAAAAATTAAGCTACGTCTTTTTTGTAGCTATGTAGTTTGCAGTATTAGCATGATTGTAGTTTTATACATTCAAGTGTGCATTGTGGTTTAATTTTTGGGTAATTCCATGTTAATCAAAAATCATAAAATAATATTTTGGGCCTTGACCTCTTGGATTTCAATAACGTTTTGGTTTTAGGTTTGTATATTTTGGGTTTTTGGTATATTATTTTGTATATATTTCTTATATATATATAATTACTTTGGTTTTTGGTTTCTAGGTAAAATCTATTTCCAAAATGTCATGTGTAGCCTTTGGATGATACGTACAATAACTCTTCAAAGAAAATTGCTGGTATTACGTGTCACAGGTAAATACACTTTTATTATAATTAAACTTAGCTTTGCATCACGTGCAAGCATTTAGAAGTCTGTCATAATAAATCCATATGTTTTTGTGATCGTTGATTAAAGGAAGACATGCCCTATATAACATATTTCTAAAACTGATACTAATTTTTGACATGTATAATATAATAAGTTTTTCATTGCATTTTGAGAGACAAGCAAAAAAAAAAAACCCCCGCACAACCACGGTTTTTGGGTAAGGGTCATCCAGAACCAAAGATTACAGAATATTAGTCCGCCCTACACGCAAAACATTGACCATCAATACAGAAATATAGCTGGCAACACTTTCAAGAATTTTATTGCATGGTTTAGTTTATTTAATTCATTTAAGTTAGGCATTTTTCATTTTGAGTTACATATTTTAATTACATTTTGAATCGCTAAATGTAAAAAGGTACTACTTTCACTAAAATGTTAAAATAAGAAGCATAGTAGAAGATTCGCCCAATGGACTTGGGCCCCTGTTTACATTTAGCAATTCATTTTGTTGTTAAAAAATTAGGAACACTATATAGTTTTTTTTTCTGTTTTCTAAACTTTTCTTGTTACCAAATTTTTAGGTTTCCAAAAGAGGAAATTTTAAGAAAAGAACTGGGTAAAAGCTGTCAAAAGGGACAATTGGAATCCTTCAAAACACAGTGTACTTTGTTCAGAGCATTTTGAAGAATCAGATTTTGATAGATGTTCCGCGTTACGTGTTTTATTTAAAGCCAAATGTTGTGCCTTTGTTTTCAAAGTCTATAAATGACTATAAAAGGACTATAATGTTAAAGGACTATAAATGAACTTTAAAAAAAAATTGTGTATTAAAATTATTTTGTTGTATTAATAATTGTGTATAATTTATTTCATCATTTTTGGGCTTAAAAATTCGTAACTTAAGTTCCCATTTTAGCTCATTAATTATTGTTTTAAGTATAATTTTAAAGCTCTTATACCCTTGAATTTCTTAATGTAATTGACCTCTTCTTCAAAATAAAGGTTTTTTTTTAATATTGGCAAATGTAAGTTTATTTAAAGCATTTAGTTAGCAAACTATTTAAATCGCAACTAAATAAAGAATCAATAAGAGCTATTTATTCTGTCTTTTATATCATTGTGAACTACTGAATTGTTTTTTTCTTATTCCTTAGAATTTTGAAGGGTTTTTTTTTTGTTAATTTTATAGTAATATGTTTACATTCTACTATGTGTTATATTTCTTACACATTACTCTTGTGCTTTAGAGCCAGAGGAACTTGGTTGTGTTTTCTTTAATTGTGTCTCAATATAAACAGAAGTCTTCAAATGTCTTCTAGGCAAATGTTAATTTCGGTTTCATTAAAAAAACACTTTTTCAATGTGACTCAGTTCCTATTTTACTTTTTGATTTATTGTTTATGTATAATCTAAGAAGGCAGAGCAAGTGATTTTTAGATAGATTTTTTAATAACTAATGGTTATTTTATAAACACCTATTTAAGTTCATCTGAAAGTTAAGGCTTATTCGTTTCCAAATGAATTTTTAAAAACTACGTGGAAATTAGGTGTTCATGTTGAATATACAGTCCTTGAAAATCTAGAAATATACCTTGAATGCTTCATTTCGTTAATATTATAAGGCATAGTACCTTGCAATTAACAAAACATTTTATTTTACCGTTGTGTTTGAGCAAAATCCACACTTCAATGAATTATGTGTTATAAATAGATTTTAATTAATTTTAATGTATAATTATTATATTTTAATAATTTAAATGGATAATTTAGTTAGCTCCATTAATTAAAATGGTTGAAAATAGGTCTTAGCTCCTCCAAAACCAATTTCTGGATCCGCCAATTATTAAACCAAGACTATCTTTCACACTCCATGCTTTCACCTCATTCGTCTGCATTGCCGATCTTGAAAACCGAAACTCATTATGCATCCCAAGATGCAATGCGGCGTTGGCTTCTTTTGTGCGTACTGCGCAGGTACTGGGGCCTCTCCAAAAACCCCTCTCTCCTCCCTATGATAAACAGTGTAAATGTCATAGATATAATAAAAGCATTAGATCGGCGGATCACGTGACCTCCAATGCTAACGACGGGACGCGAATGGAGACAATAATTTAAGGGCAAAAATGTCAGTGTTGCCCTTACTTTAAGTAGAAAAATGCTAATGCGGCATCGAAACAATACCATTTAATACTAAAATTACAAAAAAAAACCTTAGAAACGCGTTTCACATATTTTTTTTTAATAAAGTAACTTTTTTTATGGTATTTTCTTATAATTTTAGAATTAAATGGTCTTTTTTCGATGACGCCGTAGTATTTTTCTCCTTAAAGTGGTGTCAACTGTCATTTTTACCTTTAAATTCTGGTCTCCATGCATTAGTGGTCACGTGATCCACCGATCTAATACTTTTACTATGATATCTATGGTAAATGTTGAGTGATTTAACGGATAATCTGGCAACCTGTTTGCCAGGGATAAGAAAGTTACTTTTAAAAAGTAACAATTACAGATACTTAATTAAAAAAAGAAACAATTACAGTTACTTAATGAAAAAGTAACAGTTAGAGTTACTTAGTATGTACTAAAAGAAACGAATCACAGTTACTTAGAATTTTCAAGTTTTACAAGAAAAATTGAAATTTAGCTATCTTACCATACCGAGAACCAAGGCTAAAGAAATCGGGACAATACGAAACAGTTAAGAAAGACAATTCAACGATATTAAAAGTTAAAATTTAAACAATTAAGTTTATTTAAGCCGAACTGCCGAAAATATCCATGAAGAGCGGTGTGAGAAAGTAACGAAATTTTGCGTTACCGGTAAAAAGTAATTAAGTTAGTTACTTTCTGAAACGGCATTACTCGGAGTTACCTGAAAAAAGTAACTGTTACAAATATTCCAAGCCCTGGTTTTAACTTAAATTCATTGTCAATAAGATGAGGAGAAAGAGAAAAAAAGAATAGAAATATTTGAAAACAATTTGCAAGGAATTCGTGATTTTAAGGGGGAATGGGCCGGGGGTCTCCAAACTCAAGTGCCTCAGTGTTAATCCAATGGCGAAAAAACTATTTGCTCTGCCACATTTCTCCGGCTGTATGGAATATTTTTACAAACTGATTTTTCAAAATGATAAATGTAGATAACTTACAGGTCTCTATCTTCCCACTTTTTGAAATTGCTTCGAATATTTTGTGTAAAATAATTTATTCAAAATTAAAAAAAATATTCGAACCAATTTCAAAAAGTAGGAAGGTCGGGACCTGTAAGTAAACTACATTTATCACATAAAAAATCCACTTGTAAAAATATTCAATACAGCCGGAGAAATGTGGAAGAGAAAATATTTTTTTCGCCATATTATTAACACTGATGAACTTTACTTTGGAGACCCCCCTATCCAGCGCGCCCATTCCCTCCTTAAAACTGCCTTCAACAACACCAATGTAATTTATCAATGATCAATTCAAATTCAAATAAAATGTAATGTATGAAAGAGAGCCAATGTTTACAAAGGAAGTCAGAGTTCACAATGGACTCCAAAACTTAACCCTATGTGCTCCCGAAAATCAGTTAAATGGTACATAGAAGAATACCTTTGAACTCGGTATCTTTATTTTGAAACAAAAAAAAACTTAGCAAATGGAATTTCATTCAAAATGTATGAGATTTGAATATTCCTATTATTAAGAAAATACTATTTACCTACCAGTAATAATATTTTAATACTTGTTATTTAAAATTTGTTCTAAAAGAGAATAGCTGGGAGAATAGCTGGATTTCGTTATAGTAAAAGCACTTTTCTATATAGTGGAAAAATGCTGAGAAATCGAAATGTTAGTTGTCACTAAGTTGCGTGCAATTAACCGCGTGTCTCCAAACCAAATACCTCTGTGTTAACCCAATGGGGAAGACAAATATTTTTTGTGAAACATTTGTCCAGCTGCATTGAATATTTTTACAAACGTTTTTTTTTATTTAAGAGATGTAGCTGACTTACAGGGCTCATAAATCAAACTTTTAAAGATTAAGATAAATATTATGCGAAAAATTATTTATTAAATACTAAAAAAAAATAATTCGAACCCATATCAAAAAGTGGGATAATAGAGACCTGTAAGACAGCGCCATTTATCATATAAAAAAGTTTGTAAAAATATTCAATACAGCCTGTGAAATGCGGGTTAGAATTTTTTTTCCCCCATTCGATTAACACATAAGTACTTTAGTTTGAAAACCCGCGATTGATTGATCGGGCTCATTCGCCTTTAAGTCTGTAAAGAAAAGTGTCAAGCTTGTGGCGAGATTCATTTTGAACTTATTTAGCTCAAAAATAAACTTTTTTGGCAATAAATGTTCCTTCGCGCGTTTTTGCTGTCTGATTTGCATAAAACGTTTGTTTGGCGAGCGCCACCTAGCGGCGGCAAGTATTTAAGCAATACTTTATATGATGTAACGTTTGCACGAATTTATGGCGCCCCTGTATCTAGACGCATAAAAACTAACCTTTAGGTATTTCAAATGGCAGTTTATCTTAAATGCATTCGTAACTACTAAAGATTTGAAGCCATTAAACCATCACCATCATAATGCATAACCATAATTTCAAAACCTTATAGTTTTAACATAAATTCATTGTCAATAAGATGAAGAAAAGAGTAGGCATGTTTGAAAACAATTGAAAAGCTTAGGGGAAGGACGTGCTGACATTCTTGAAAAAAATTGAGATTTTTGTGTCATTAAAAATTCTTTAACGACACTTCTTTAACGATAACAAGTTTCCCCTTTTTCATAAACTTTAATTTTAGTATATTTTTTACGGTTTGCGAATTCCGTTTTTAACAGATCTGAGAAGAAAAAAATTTACTGAGCAAATGGAATTCCATTAAAAATGTATGAAGTGTAAATATTCCTATTAAGAAAATATTATCTACCTACCAGTAATAATATTTTAAATACCACAAACGGGTTTTTTATTTTATAGAAGTAGCTGTCTGTCAATACAGGGCACATAAATCCCACTTTCTAAAATTAGTTTAAATATTTTAGCTAAAATTATTTGTTCGCACCAATTTCAAAAAGTGGGACTATAAAGACCTGCAAGTCAGCTACATTTATCGTACAACAAAAACAGTTTGTAAAAATGAAATGTGGCTTAGAAAATATTTTTTCCATTGGATTAACAAAGAAGCACTTTTGTATGTATTGGAGTAATGCAGCTAAATCGCAATGTTACCCAAGTATCGTTGCCATACCCGGTCCACTTAGGCGTCAGTTTAAAAGATCTGTAACATGGAATTAAATGCCTTACCTATTTAATTTCATATTTTTTTTTTAATCATTTTTTTAGTCAGACAAATTCGGGAAAACAGAATGTTTGTCGAAATGCACACTCGGTCGCCAGGGGCAACGGTGTTTTCAGAAACCAAATTATTTACAAGTTCGCTCGTTCTATGCTTTCCATATGATAAACGTGAATGGTCGATTATATGCTAATGATCACACTTATACTAATTGAAGAGCTTAGTGGAAGAACGCGCTTAGTGACATTTTTGAAAAAAAAAACTGTCTTGTTTTAAGATAAAATTTATGAAAAGGGGAATCTTTTTAAGTATATTTTTTTACTATTTGTAAGGTTTTTTAACGTATTAAGTGTAAACGGAAAAACTTTAAAACTCATTTTCTTGTTTTCACCTTTTTTTTCACTTAGCACGTTCTTGCACTAAGCTGTTCAATTGAAGGGTCTAGTTGCAACACTCATTTTCAGGGTAGTCATGGCTTTTACCGCGCACGGTAAATTACAAAGTAAAAGCCGGTGTTTACCGTCCTGGGAAAAACTTAGATTATTGAAAAAACAATTAATGTTATTTAATGGGATTAATTAAAATAACCTTTATTTTGCATTTTAATAAATATTTATCATACACTTAATATTTTTAAAAATTGACAAATCTTCCTTAATTATTTCACATACATCTATGGTGCTACAATAAACATGTGCTTTTATTTTGTTTATAATTTAAGTGTTCACATCTGCATAAATATAAATAATTATTAAAATATTGTATAGGTTTTTATTCCTGCTATTTATTAAACTATAAATCGGTTTTAATTCGATTAAATTTAGAAAAAATAAAAGTGTACAAATATAAGATTTAAAATAAAATAAAAGCATATAAAGCATCACCAAAACGCCAATTTTATGGAACACTTCGATTTAGATGACATTTTGTTTTATGCCGAAAAATTAAGCGAAATTGTGGGACTGAAAATGTAACGTGATTCACGAACCGAGAAAAGTGTAGTTCAACAGATAGAAAAGTTTGTACACAATATTCGTTTCAGGTAAGAAAATGTGGTAACAAATATAATTCCAGGAGGACTAAAAATGAAAACAATACCGTTGGAACTGTTGCCACTCACGACGCGGAACATGCTCATTGGAAGGTCCACTGAACTTATGCACACATCAACTGTGGGATCGGGTTTGGTAACAGGAAGGCGCCCAAGAGCTATACTAAACGGACCATTCTTTTTGAATCCCACTGAGTTGGCATTGGTTTTAAAGTAGCAGTACTCGAATTGGTTTAGTTGAATGAATGTCGCACTAGAGCTACGCGAAGGGCCACCGGCCGCGTAACTTGAAACCGCGATCTGGTGACGAGGGCCGATTCCTGAGTAGGCACCCAACGCAACTTTTAAGGACGATATCGTACGCGGCGTCGGGACTTGGGAGTAGATGTAACATGAACTCCGCCCACACGGGATATCTATCAATCGTCGGACTTTTTTTGGCTGCACAGACCGTTTAAAAGTTGGCAGTTACTTTGGTAATAACTCGGCCCGAACCTGGGAACTTTCGCATGCACGTCGAACGCCTTAACCGTCTGGGCTCCCAAACCCCTAATACTAGAAAGGATATCATATATTAAATGCGTCTCAGTTTGGCTGAGAGGTATTACGTGTCCGCCTCATAAGCCCAAGTATCAGCCTACTCATAAAGGTCCGAGGCCCGGCTGATTCGTCGGATTTCCTGGATGGGTAAAGATCCCTTGAGTATCTATTTGGGCTGGGTTCTCTCAGAAAAGTTAAATCTCGGCATACTTGAACCCTCTTACTTCTAAAGCAGCTCAAGCGGCCGTACAACTAAAGATTCGATAATAATCTATAATAATAAAAGAAAGAGTCTGTTTGTCTGTAGATCGTGAAAGACCTACTTATACTGCTCGAAAAAATTCGAAATTTTTAATATAGATTCCCTGTAATACCTACGTGTGCACCTGAGGCTTAGTTTTTTCATATTTGATTACGATTTTTTAATTAATATAATTATTTACAAAATACGTCATCCACCTGAGAGTGAGAGACCGAAACTGGGGCTTGAAAACACATGGGCCGTTCTGAAACAGGGGCTTGACGTCATCCGTAGATAAACATGAAAATCCAGTAAGAAGAGCCGTTAAAAAATTAACACGAATTCGATTTCTACTATTAATTTTCAATTTGAAAGAAACTTTAGCGCGAGCAAAAATTAATTATAAACACGAAAAATCAAGGATTTAATTTGTAATAGGGTTGTTATTTGACTCATTTTATTTCATATATTGATTTTAGAATGATTACCACATTTGGGTTGTTAAATTTTAAATATTGCCAAAAGTCGCCAATGAACAGACCGACCATTTTATTATAGCTATGTCAAAAACAAATCACCGTTATTAAAGGTTAACCCGTGCGACGCCGGATTTAGAAAGCTAGTATTTCTAAATCACATATTACGCGGAAACAAAAATCCTGCGTAGTGAAGGTAAGAAAACATTTTTACAATAGAGTTGTCAATGAGTAGAATGCTTTACCAGATTATGTTGCATTCGAAGAGAGTAGAAGATTTTAAGAAGAAACTTGAGTCATTAGAAACGGGTAATGTATTAGATTTATTTTGGACCAACCTTGCTGGGCCTCTGGCCTGTTGTTGGTCGACAATTTTTGTATCTATCAGGTAAACTGCAGTATGTAGACAAATGACTTGGACCATCGTGGTAAGCACCGAATAATTCTACCCTATGTAAGAAAGTACATTGAAAGACGGTTTACTTTTTAAAGCAGAAATGGTCCAATTGTTGTGACTACTATACAGTTTACCTGCTCACGACACTATTTTAAGTATGTTGCGATTTCGCAGCTTCATATATTAAGTATACAACATTTTAAATAACCATTGTTTTTCAATGTTATAAATTTTATATACCTTTACATTTTACTAATATTGTGGTGTGTTAATTAACTCAAAATGAGAGTTGTCCTTTTATTTATCGATTGATTTTTTTTTTTAAATAAAACCTTCTTTGGCGCATGTTGGCTACGTATGGGTGAGAGTTAGGTTAAGTTATCGTTTCACTAGAGCTACACACGGGGTATTGACGAAATACGTCTGAAATGAGCGCTGCATTCATGTGACGAACCTACACCTGAATTGGCACCGAACCCAACTTTTAAGTGTGACATCGCACACGGAGTCGGGACTTTAAGGCATATTTAACACGTGCCACTCCTCTACACGGAGCATTATTCGTCGGACATTTTTTTGTTGCCTTCAAGGGCCGTTTCTAAGTAGGCAGTTGATTTGGCAGTATATACTCGGGGCCGAATCTGAGACTTTTCCCATGCAAGGCAAACGCCTTACCCATTAGGTTCAGTTTAACGTCGCACTAGAGCTACTACACGAAGGCTATTGGCGACGGGCGTCATAATTTTGAACCACGGTCTAGTGACGAGCCCACACCCGAGTAGCTACTGAACCCAACCTTTAAGAGCGAAATCGCACGCGGAGTCGGGACTAAGAATATTTAACGTGCACTCCTCTACTCGGAGCATTATTCGACGGAAATTTTGTTTTTTAGCTGCAATTTTTGGGTCGTCAGTTACTTTGGCAATACCCGGGCCCCCTTCCAGTGAGAAAGAAATCCTCCAGTCAACGTAACATAGTTGTTTCAGATGATGCAACTCTCCTGCTTTCATTTTTGCCCCTGTGATTTCATTGGTTGTTTCAATTACAAATGAGCGTTTTTTTTATCTGCTGTGTTCTATTTTAGAGGTCTTTACGTGCACCTTTTTTCTGTCTTATGGCCAATAATTAAGCGGGATTGTGTAGCAGCAATTTACAGTGTTTCACGAACAGAGAAAATATTTAGCTCTACTGAAAGAAGACGAGTTGAACTATCGTCGCACTTGACCTTCACGATTGTCATTGACGTCATTTTGAACCAGTCAAGTGACGAGCTGACAACTGAGGCAACCAACCCAACTTTTAGGAACGACATCGCTACTGAAAGAAAAGTTTGTACACAATATGCGTTTCAGTTAGGTTAGAAAATATTGTATCATTCAAAACAAATGTAATTCCAAAAGGACCAAGCATGAAAAACCATTGGAAGCGTTGCCACTGACGACGTGAAACATGCTCATTGATTTTGTGTTTTTTTACAAAGGGGCTGCTTTTATGAGCAGCCAAGCCTTTGCAGACTCGGCATATTCCCCAAAACCGAGAGCCATTTTTGTGGCAACAGGCAACATCGAGGCGACTGTCGCTACCAATTTTGACGCTCAGATTACAATTAATCTGAGCTCTCTGTGGATGTTCAAGTGTGCAAGATTCAATTTTGCCGAGAGAACCCAAGCCAAAAGGGTACTCAAGGGATCTTTTACATGCCACATAATCATATGACCTTGCGTGCCCACGATTTTCCCATCCAGAAAATCTGACGACTCAGTCGGGGCTCGAACCCGCAAACATGGGCTTATGAAGCGGACACGTAATTCATCTCATCCACTTAGTGGCTACATGCCCATTGTAATGTTGGTTATTTTTCTTCTAAGGTGAAGGAAGAATTCGACGGAATAAAGAAAAAAAAGTATCTGGCCTGAGACGAAGAAAAATTCTCCTGCAATATTTCATCCCAGTCAGACCCGATATAAAAAAGAGCTCATTTCAAAAGCATGGAGGAAACGAGGAAAGAATAAAGCTGAAATGAGGCCATTGAAAAATTAACGGGAAAATATGGTTGTCAAGTGATGCCGCTATCACTTTCTTGATACCCCCAGCAATGTACACTGCTCAAAACAATTAGGGGAGCACATGAATTAAATCCTTTCACCCCCAATGATTCCATTTGGGATCATCAGCTTGCGATTCTTTTCTCACTAAGTTAAGGCCTTATCACACGAGAGCTCGTTCGTTCAGCGACGTCCGTACGCCATATCAAAAACTGTTTTTTGGAGAAGTTTTTGCTCGATGAGCATTTTCGAGTCGACTCGAAAAAAATCCGGCTCATTTTTGCTGTTCAAACGGCTGCTCCAATCAGAACGAAGTTCAGTCGTGACGTCATGACCGAGCCTCCTTCTCCTCCAATACCGCGATAATACTGCCCCTTTAAGTCTGATGTCACGCATGACGTAGCCGTTCTCTTGTGACGTTTTTGCTGTCCCAAAAAGATATTCGGCGAGCGACGTTCGTACCGTCTGATAAGGGCTTTAAGCTCCCACTTATTTATCGTTAGATGGAAGAATCATGTCTTTCGAAGAATTACAAATGTTTCTTTTAATTAAATGAAAATATGAAAAACAACAGAGTAAATAAAAATTCACCCTGAAACAATTTTAATAAATAAATTGACCCTAAATTCTTCCTGCTTGCATTTTTAGATGTTTAAAAATTGATTTTAACTATTTTTAACAAATAAAGTTATTAAAAATTATTGCTATAATTTATTTGAAATTTATGATTTCAATTTTTTTCCCTTTAAATTTTAGTTAAAAAAATTAAGATTTTTTACCTTTCTTTTTACCATTTCCTTCTGGACGCATAATGAAACTATTTCATTGATTTTAGATTTTTAATAATAAAAAATAAAAAAGTTGGGACTGAAAGGGTTAACAAACGTACGCAAAATGCCCCCCTAATTGTTTTGAGCATTGTATAATATATAGTATATAGACTGCTCAGATGAACCAATATCCGAAAACCACCTTCAGCAAATCAGCACCCGCCAAACGATGTGAAAAACACAAAATCTCCGTTTCAGATTTTTGATCTTATCTAAATACTTTCAGTCATAATTATGACTGAAGTTGCGAATTTATAAACAGCAAGCCTACATGGAATTCATTTAAAACACTTAGACTTTTTTCGAGTCAAAAGACAAACTCTACGAAGGTAAAAAAAAAAAATTGAGAAGCTTATATATGGTTGTGTTAAAGCACTTATTGAAGGCTAGAAATAAAAAGCCGAAAATATTCAAATTTATGCGATATTTTCAACTCAAATGCAAAATTTGACAACCAGTGTTTTACTTTTAATCTGATTATTAAATAAATCGGCAACTGTTATTTTTAGTTTATATAAAACACCACAATTTAAATAAAATGTACAATTATATATAATTTTTAAATCCTATAAAATAGGTGCGAGTTTACTCGATTTTTCTTTTCCTTTAAAGTAGCGAGAGTAAAAACTGCTAAATGGCAGCAAACTTAAAATATTAGACTTATTTTCACAACATTGTGGTTACGTCACATCGAGTTGTAGAATTCCAGACTGCTTCACTTTTTCAGCACGAATAGCATCTTCATCTTATGCTAGCCTCCGTGGGTGGAAACAAACTCGATTTGTCCTGGCTTTGAGAACTTGCCAAGACCCAGATAAAAAAAAAAGTGTTCCTTGAATTCGAAATTTCATAACAAAGGACTGTACGATGCCTAGATATGATTCAAAATCTTATTCTGCTATTCCTGAAGCGAAAAAAAAAAGTTTTAGTAACAAACTACTTGGTTTTACTTTCAATTTACAAATATGAAATATAAGGTTATGAAAGTATTGCGACGGGGTCGAAAATCGACACGTTTTTGAAAGTCGTGTAGTGTTACACACCCCTAGTATTTAGTAACATTTGTGTCCCACTCGGCATGCTGCCGGTTGTTGTGACAAACACAACGCATTCTCAGGATGACATCATGTAATGGCGATATTCATTTACATCGGATTTAACGTTCACCAGGTCTCTCAATACAGCCCACGCTCACTCATCTGAACGAATCTTTACTGAAACGAATGTTGCCTACCGACTTTTCTTTCCGTACAACTAAAGCTTTTCTCTGTTCAGCTGAATCAAGTTAAATTGCATCAGCCATTTAGCTTCTTTTCTCCGCACACTACAAAATATCGTCGAAACGAGAGCTTGCCAACAACATTGACGTTTTTATATTGCTTTGCATTTATGAAATGTAATCAAATTAAAAGCTATAAAGTTGAATAAATAGAAGGAAGAAAAAAAAGTGATACGTAAAGAACTTTAAAGAAGAAACAAACATACGATAAAAACGCCTTTTTTGAGAGTGAAATCGGAACAACCAATGAAATCGCACGAACAGCAAAAATGAAGACAAGAGCGTTACATCATCTGGAAACAGCCTTATATTCACTTATTTTAAGACTTCATTAGCTGCTAATATGTTAGCTCATTTCAATGTTCTATTGTTAGTAAACTACCTTTCGGGCACTAAAGACAGTAATTTAGGTCAACTAGTTGAAAAGGTCTTAGAATTAGGACATCAAAAGTACCACACTTTACAATTAGTCGTTTGTGAAGTTACTGGAATTAGATAAAACCACTTTTAAAATTAGTTACCGTCTAATTTTTAAATGAAAAGAGATGAACACTTCGAAAATAAAAACTCTAAATTGTTAATTCATTTAAACCCTTCCATTTTGAAAATGTTTGCAAAATTTGGTTTTAAAATACTGTAAAAAAATTAGCATTTTTAATGATTATTTTGTAATTCAACTCGGTAATTAAGGAACCTATACTAGCATAATACAGGAGTAAACAAAGACATAATAATGCATGTTATAAATTAATACAAGTTGCTTTTTAAATGTGTTCAATATAATATGAAAAAACAAGTTTGTAACAGAATCTGTCACTTAACCCGCTTCCACACAACAGTTGTGTTTAACAGGTAAAAAGGCGCCAAACACAGCATTAATTCTGTATTAAACACTTTTATGCTAAATTTGGCTAGTTTCATTTATTTTATTTCGAAAATTCAATAATTATTACTTATCGTTTTCGTTTGCAAAAATTAATTTATATTTCAAAGAATAAATATGTAATATTCCTCGCTTTTATAAATCGAATGAAAACATTTCATATCAACATACGAAGAACTCGTAGTGAAATATATTTGACGTCATTTCAAACTGATCGATGTCGCAAAAATAAATTTATTTTAATTTATTGTCTAAAAGAATTAAAGTTTCTCGAGCGATTGTTGCGAATGGCAATGGTGATTTAATTCCAATAAAAATGGCTTCCTATGCATTTTAAATGAGCATTAAATTTTGCAGTTTTTTTACATAATTGAAGTACTTCGATTTCGAATTCTTTTTTGAAATTTTCATTGTTTTCAAATTTCGATGCGTTGAATATTTTGACGTATCACACTTGTCCGTAGCATTTGTAGTTAGGCTATGAAAGTGGGTGACGGACAGACAGACGGACTGAACGTTTATAATACCTTCCACTTTTTACGTTTTAAACGTAGTGTGGAAGATAAAATTCAATAATGTTTAACAAACAATTTTTTTATCAGTTTTTTTTATAAAAAAGGTTTCTTTAAAATTATAATTTTATAAAACAATGCGCATATTTCACGCCATGAGTGGCAAGCGTCCCAGGGTATGGTTTTAATTTTTGTCCTTCTGGTATTGTAGTTGTTTTGGTGGTAATTTGATCTAATTATACTTCAATTTAACATAAAAACTGTTGGAATTGCTAAATAATTGTGGACATTTCTTTTCAATTTATTTTCTCTTAATGTTGGTTTCGTCCTTTTTTATTCCCTTATTCAATTTTAGCTTCCACACTACGTTTATAACGCAAAAAGTGGAAGGTATTATAATCGTTCACTCCGTCTATCTATCCGTCACCCACTTTCATATCCCAAACTACAAATGCTACAGACAAGTGCGATAGTCAAAAAATTCAGCGCAAAATTAGAATACATTGAAAATTTCATAAAAGAATTCCAATTCGAAGTACTTCAATTATTTAAAAAAAACTGCAAAATTTAATGCTCATTTAAAAAGCATAGGAAGCCATTTTTATTAGAATTTAATCACCATTGCCATTCGCAACAATCGCTCGAGAAACTTTAATTCTTTTAGACAATAAATTAAAATAAATTTATTTTGCGACATCGATCAGTTTGAAATGACGTCAAATATATTTCACTACGAGATTCTTCGTATGTTGATATGAAATGTTTTCATTCGATTTAAAATCGATGAATATTACATATTTATTCTTTGAAATATGAATTATTTTTTGCAAACGATAAGTAATAACTATGAATTTAGGAAATAAGATAAATGAAACTAGCCAAATTTAGCATGTAAATGCTTAATATAGATTATCAATGCTGTATTTGTCGCCTTTTGAACTGTTAAACACAACTGTTGTGTGGAACCGGGTAAAGTGGCAGATTCTGTTACAAACCCCTACTTGTTTACATATATTTCACCTAAATGTTTCGAGGTATAATATCTTTAAAACATTACATTTGACGGCGCATTTAGTTGAAGTTGATTCTAAGAAACTCAATTCAAGCAGTTTGGTTTGAATTAACGTCGCACTAGAGCTACACAAAGGCTATTGGTGATAGGCCTCGAATTTTAGACGTAGTGTAGAAGTGACGATAAATTTACAGGGAAATGCCCGAAACACGTATTTTCAATGAAAGGCTTGAGTAGGGTGCCTATATTATTTTTAGCTTATTTAAAGTACCACAATTTAAGTAAAATATATAGTTAAATAGAATTTAGTAATCCAATCAACTAAGGTTGATTCCTTTGCATCAGTTATTTTATAGATAAAGCTGCCAAATAGCAGCACACTTAAAATATTAGTTACGAAGTATGCATCTAGTAGTGAGCAAAGTAGAACTACTTATCCATAAAGATTTTAATAATTCAAAACATAATTTCGCCACTGCGAGCTTTACTGTAAAACACAGAGGGGCATGGGGCTCAAAACGCAAGAAAAATAATCGATATTTTATTAATTCGAACTTCTAATGTAATAGTTATTGGTATATTTGTTTTCGTAAATTTTACGTGAGTAAGAATACCGATAAAGTCAAATCGGAAATAACTGCTTATCTCTGCATAAAAAGGCGTTGAGATAATCAAATAAAAGTTGTTATTTCAACAATGAATACTTTTTATAACGGCTATCATTTCCCCCTATGAGTCATTTTTACGTGTGTTTTATATGCAAAAAAAAACTTCTCTAAATTACCAGCGAAATGAATTGGCGAAATTCCAATGAATTAAAGGATTAAAAAAAAAGTGTTTCTACACCCAAATAAATTATTGCATTTTTTTAAAACCACAATTGAAGAGCGTAGTGAAAGAACGTGCTAAGTAACATTTTTGAAAAAAAATTGAGTTTAGTTTTGTTTGAATTATCGTCGCACTAGAGCTACACGAGGGCTATTGGCAACGGGCGTCGTATTTTAGAACCACAATCAAGTGACGAGCCGACACCTGAGTAGGCACCCAACGCAACCGTTAAGGGCGACATCGTACGTAGCGTTGGGTCTTTGAAGGATATTTAACGTGCACTCCCTCTACACGGGGTATTATTCGTCGGACATTTTGGCTGCACGGGCCGTTTATAGGTCGGCAGTTATTTTGGCGATGCCCGGACCCGAACCTGGGACCTTTCGCATGCTAGGCGGATGCCTAACCGACTGGGCTCCCCAGCCCCAAATGAGAGTTTTGTGTCAATGAACATATTATTCCATCTTTTAAGGATAACAAGTTTCCCCTTTTCTATAAACTTAAGGGGATACGGTACCCAAAAATTGGTCAAAATATCGATTTTTCAGTTTTTACTTATTATTTACAATATTTTTCTGAGCATTTACTGAAAGTTTCATAGTGACATCTTTTGTAGAAAAAAAGTTAAATATTTTCCAGAGTCATTCCTATAAGTTTGAATACGTATATCGTCTGCTTCCAAACTTTTTTTCTCAATTTCGCGTTTTTCCATTCTTGTGTTTAATAAATCCCTAAAGCTTTTGCATAATTAAGTTAGAATTTTGAAATTTTTAATATGTGTTCTTATATATACGGTGCACAAAATTGTGCATGGAATAAGGTCTACTATGTATAGTTTTTTTTAAAATTTGAATTCAATAATTTGTAATGTTTTTGTGATTTTCAGTATAAATGCATGTTACTTTTTAACTGTAGCTCACATTTTAAAATCCATGCACTGTTCTTGAAAAAATAGTACTAAAAACAAACAATAGAAGTTTGGTGGAGTTATTCTGAAAATTGAAAGAGGAGTAGCGTTTTAATCAGAATTTTGACTTTTTTTTTAAATAAATGAAAAACTACTTGTAAATATTTGTTTTTATTGCTAGAAAATATTTATTTAGAGTGAACATTATATACAACCACTATAATTTACAAGTTTGTTATTATTTCTAGAAATAATGTTTTGGGTACCGTATCCCCTTAACTATCTTTTTTACCGTTTGCAAGTAGGGTCAAGTGGGGTAAGTGTGATAGGGTTTCTGCATTTTTCCTTTTAAAAATTAGTTATCTCCTTCAAGTAAATTCCAAATCCTAAAATTGGTAGTGAATTATTATAAGAAACATACCTATGTAGGAAAAAATTTATATGTTTGAATTCCAAATTTAAGTGAATAAAATTTGCATTTCAAAATCCATTGCTGTTTTATCACACTTACCCCACATAGGGGTAAGTGTGATTTTGATGTGGGTAAGTGTGATTTCAGTTGCAATACGTGTTTTCAAGCCATATAAAGTACCTAGCATACATTTTTCTTAACAATTCAATATAAACATAAATTTATTAGCATGTTACATCTTATTAGAAATATACGGATAAGAAAAATCAAAAATATTGAGAATTTTCTTTTTGGTTCATGTTGTGATATAATAAACTTAAGTCAGGATGTAAAAGAAACAAACAATTTTAAAGTCAAAATACCTATGGTGCTATTCAATTTTTATTATTAGTTAGACTGCTTTTTTTACAGATTGTAATTTTCAAAATCTTGCAAAAAATACAGACGTTCTCTTCGGTCCATATTTGGACATGGGAGGTTCAAAACAATATCGTCCTCATCAATTATACACACGTCATCTATATTTGGCCATGAAAATGTCTTTGTTATGCTATCATATTTAAGAAATGTTACAGTAATCCCTTCTCGATTCACCTCATTTTCAGACTGAACTTGTCCCAAAAAGTGCTTTACCGTGCGTTTTTTTAAGGCAACAAGAATGTAGCATCCAGCAGAAAGGTCAGTTTTTGGTATTTCTAATTCAAAATCCTCTGGCATATTATGAAATGAAATGCCATTTTCTTTTATTCATTTTTTATAATCTATATATATATATAATACTCTTATACGGAACCCAAATTTCCTTACATTTCTAACTCTGGAACGGCAACAATCGAAATGAACCAAAATACTACTAATTTCAAAATGGTCGACACGACTGAAAACAACAAAAAAGTGTTTCTTCAGGAATGGCTTGAAAAAGGGAAAAATAACTATAAATATTATGCACAAAACCATAGTTCGATACGGCAGAAAAACATTGAATGTATATTTTTTTGAGAAAAGCACCACGAAATAACACAAGGATTGACAATTTCGGGAATGAATGCAATAAGGCCAAAAGAACAACAACTTTAGGATATAATCAGTAAGTTTAACTTTAAACATGCATAATATTAGGGGCGTTTAATGTATAAAAATTTAAATTATAATTGATTAATCTAAAGGACCCTGTCTGGATTTGGCGACTTTCCTTCAAAACGGTCGACTGAAGTGACCAAAAATATTACCCATTTTCAAAATAGCCGACTGAAAACAACAAAAAAGTGTACTTTCAGGAATGGTTTTTAAAAGGCGAAAAAGGAAAAAATAACTTTAAATATTATGCTCAAAACAAAGTTCGATACAGCAGAAAAACATTGAAAACATTTTTTTAAAGCACTACGAAATTAGTGGATTACGAAGAATTGGCAATTTCAGGAATAGCTGTAAAAAGTCCAAAAATGAAAAATAACCATAAATATTATGTGCAAAACGTTGTTCGATATGGCAGTAAAATAGAAAATACTTTTTTATACAAAAAACACTACGAAATTAGTAGATTGCAAAGGATTGAAATTTTACAAGTAGCGGCGAAGCGTTGTCATATTTGGCACAACATCGCCCAAAATGCGATACTTGGCGATTGCGTCTAAAATTTGTCGCTGAGGGTTGCCATAAAATTGATTTTTCGGGGTTACTAGATTTGGCAAAAAAATTGCCGGACATGCTTCGGTTAACCAAAAGAATCGTGCCCGGATTTGGCGACCATTAGAAACTCTCGCCAAGTCGAAATGACAACCAACTCCGGCAATTGCCGAGATGGTTGCCATCTCGAATGAAATTTCAAAAATGAAAATGAAATGAATATTTTCTTTTTAATTTTTGAAAAATTTAAAAGAAAATAAACTTTTACGTAACAGGAAAAATTCATTACATTGCAGACCAGATTTATGGAAAACGTGGAACGTTAAAATGACGAAGAATTTATTTAAAAAAAAGTAAATAGTTATTTAAAATCGTTAAGCATATAATCGATAGAAGATTGGTGTAAAAAACTTCAAAATAAATTATATACATTTAAGATTTAAATGGATTAACATTTAGAAATTGGCAAAGCAATTGCTAATTTCGGCCAAAGGTTGCCATAACACCAATTTTCGGGGCTACCAGATTTGACGTAAATTTGGCGGGCACGATTCTTTAGGTTAACCCATGCTTCTTTAGGTTTACCTTATAATTTCGATTGACTGAACTACCAAACACTATTGTTAATAAAAAACACAGGCGTATAACTTTATAAACATTAATTTGTTATTTTATTTTAAAAAGGATACCAAAGGCTAGACTAAAATATTTCAATGAACGGTGAGCGAGCGAAGCGATCCTGGATCGCAAAGCGATCCAAAGGGAACTGCACAAGCAGTTCCCGGGGGTTGGCGAGCGATAGCGAGCAGGGGGCGTGCCACCTAGTAATTTATAATTTAATAACAATATAATATTTTTTTTTTATTTATGTATGTTTTGCATAAGGTAAATGGGGTGTTTTGGATTATCACACTTACCCCATGTCACTTATCACAGTTACCCACAACTGATATTTTGAGGGGTAACTGTGATTGTACTTCCATACTTCACAACATGTGAAATAATAAACCAAAACAGTTTTATATCTTTACCTTTATTCTTTTTACTAACAGAGAAAGAAAAACAACATGATTTTTATAAAAATACGACACTTATGGAATTTTGAAGAAAACCTTTCGAATTTGAAAAAAACCAGAAAGTTGCACTTAAATTCAAAAGCTCAAAACTATCTTTAAACTATTATTTAAAGTCAATATTTCTTTTTAGTTTAAGTATATGTGGTCTAATATTATATATTGCAAACTTTCAGATTTTTAGAATGATTCCCAAAGTTACAAGAGCTGTTTATCACACTTACCCCAACTGACCCTACCGTTTTTAACGGATTTAAGAGCAAACTAAAAACGTTAAAAGCTAATTTCCTGCTTTTCACCTTTTTGTTACTAAGAACGCTCTTCCACTAAGCTCTTCAATTCTTATACATTTTTTTTTATTCTTACGGTATTTTGGTCGACATTAGTTAGTTTTTACGAAAAGAAATGATAACGTTTCATATTTTTATAGAACCTGCTTTTAAAAAAAACTTTAGTTTTACGCTTGATTAAAAAAAATTAAAAACTTTCTAAGTTCTGTTGATAAGCATTTGTTTCATTTCGACTATTTAAAATGTATAAAATATTAAGGTTAAATGAATTTAGGTTATGTTAGGTTGAATTATTGTCGCACTAGAGCTACACCTTGGCGACGGGCGTCATAAGTTAAAACCATAGTCAAGTGACGAGCCGACACCCGAGTAGGCAATAAACGCAACCGTTAAGGGTGACATTATACGCAGCGTCGAGACTTTGAAGCAGATTTAATGTGCACTCCCTCTACACGAGATATTATTCGCCGGACTTTTTTTTTTAGGCTGCACGGGCCATATATAGGTCGGTTATTTTGGCGATGCCTGGACCCGAAGCTGGTACCTTTCGCCATGCAACGCAAAAGCCTTAAGGGGGACCAGACCCCAAAAATTTTCAAAAATGACATTTCAATGTTTTTAGTGTTTCTTAAAATATGAAATCTTAACTTTTCAACGATATCTTACATAACAGTCTCGAGTACTGGAAGTATTTTTAATTATTTTTAAACAAACGTTGTCTAGGTAAAATCCAGTCATGTTTTATAGGTAAGAAACCACTATTGTTTACTTTGAACGGTTATATCTCAAAACTTACTTTTTCAATGTTCGTATACCTTTTTCTCAAAATCTACTGTAAGTACCAGCCTGAAATTTTGTATACGTATTTAAGAAAATTTTTTCTAAAAACCACTGGAGGGATTTGACTATAAATATCTTACTTTTTTTCCTTTTTAATATTATTGATGTTTTTTTAGGTAAAAAAATATGTAGTTTCACTTAAAAAATTATAATTTAAAAACTAAACAAACATTTTGAAAATGCCCCCATTAAAGTATAGTTAAACATCCACTTAACAACTAGTAAAAATTTCATTAAAAAGTATCAAATAAATTCTAAGAAAAAAGTACATAAAAAAGGTCATTTTACCATGGGCTTCAATGGAGGGCTCCGTTCCCCCTTAACCAGTTAGGCTAGCCAGTCCCAATGAATTTAGGCATAGGTTTTTTTTTTAATAGACACGCTAGGCATTTGAAACCATCTCAGAAATGAGCACATGGGCCAATGTGTCAACTAATTTTTCCCACATAAAACTTGAATTTAATTTTATTAATTCATCAGTCAAATTATAATTCTTTTGAAAATGAATTTTAACTACACCTCCATGATTTCAATAGTATTGTTTGATTTTAATCCAAACTAATTGAGTTGTGTATTCATTGTAATTTTATTTCGACACTTCTTTATTTATTCTTGAATTAAGATTTTTTTTTTAAATTACACGTTTTATGAAGAAAATAAATTATATTTATTATTATAAATTATAAATAAATTATAATTATAATAATTTATAAATTAAATTTTTTTTTTTAAATTTAACTAATTTTAACAATTTTTAAATGTTAGAAAATTGTTTAACCCTTTCACTCCCAATGATTCCCTTTGGAAAAATTATTTGCGATTTTTTTTGTCACTAAGTTAAACTCTCACTTATTTCAAATAAATTTCAGTAAATTTTCGGTACATTTTTCTAAAACTTTATATTTTCTTTTTGTATCGTTAGATGATCGAATTATGTCTTTTGAAGAATTAAATAATGTTTATCGTATTTAAATGAAAAGATTAAAAATATGGTAAAAATAAAATTCACCCAGAATCAATTTTATTTAAAAAAAAATTGGCCCTAAACTCTTCATGCTTACAAATTAATTTAAAAAATATATAAAAACAAGTAGGTTTGTAACAGAATCTGTCACTCAGCCCGCTTCCACACCAACATTTGTGTTCAACAGGAAACAAGTCACCAAACATAATATTAATTCTATTATAAACATTTACACTCTAAATTTGCCTAGTTTCATTTGTTTTATTTCGAAAATTCAATAATTATTTCTGCAATAATTATTATCGTTTGCAAAAATTAATTTACATTTCAAAGAATAAATATGTAATGTTCCCAAATATTCCCTATCTTTTAAATCCAAAACATTTCATATCAACATATAAAGAATTTCTTAGCGAAATATATTTGGCGTCATTTTAAACGGATTGATGTCGCAAAAATAAATTTCTTTTAATTTATTGTTTGAAAGAATTAAAGTATCTCGAGTGATTGTTGCGAATGGCAATGGTGATTTGATTCTAATAAAAATGGCTTCTTATGCTTTTTAAATGAGCATTCAAATTTGCAGTTTTTTAAATAATTAAAGTACTTCGAATTCGATTTTTTTTTCTGAAATTTTCAATGTCTTCTAATCTCGATGCGCTGAATTTTTTGACGTATCACACTTGACTTGCCTGTAGCATTTTTAGTTTGGGCTATGAAAGTGGGTGACAGACAGAGAGACTGACCGATTATAATACCTTCCACTTTTTACGTTATAAACGTAATGGAAGCTAAAAATTAATAAAAATTTAATTATAACTATTTTTGACAAATAAAGCTTCGAAATATTGTTATAATTTATTCAAAAGTTATGATATCAAATTTTTTCCCCTTAAATTTTAGTTTAAAACTTACGATTTTTTCCCCCCTGCTTTTTACCATTTCATTCTAGAGGCATAATGAGTCTTTTTCACAAATTTTATAACAAAGAATGAAAAGTTGGGATTGAAAGGGTTAAATTTTTTTTAGCATGTGTAACTGTGAAAACATCACATGAAAGCCTTGCAAACGATTCTTTTCAATCAACATTCTTTTCAGTCGTTTGGCGAAAAATTATAAATTCTTTATTTTATTTTTTTAAAAATTAACTTGTTTTACCAATTTATGAAAAACGTGTGTTACTGTGAAAACATATGAAAGCCTTGCAAACGACTCTTTTGAACATGGTCGATTGATGATATCGAGATGACCAAAAACTATATTAAAAAAACTATTCTTCTAAAGATGACGAACATTTATAAAATTTAGTTTTTTTCTTAAATCAACTGGTTTTACCAATTCATAAAAGACGTATGTTACTGTGAAAACGTGCTATGAAAACCCTGCAAACGACTACTTTAAACATGGTCTTTTGATGATGTCTAGATAAAGTTTTATAAATTTCGTTATTTTAAATATGACGAAATTTTTTTTAAAAAATCAATTTTTTTTCTTAAAAGAACTGTTTTTACCATTTCATAAAAGACGTATGTTACTGTGAAAACGTGCTATGAAAGCCCTGCAAACGACTCTTTTCAACAACATCGTTGGTTTAAGATATCTAGATAACGAAAAATCATAGATTCTAATATTTTAAAGATGACGAAAAATAAATTCCATTATTTTAAACATGACAAAAAAGTAAAAATCTAATTTTTTTAATTAACGGATTTTACCAATTTATAAATCGCGTGTAACTGTGAAAACGTTATATGAAAACCTTGCAAACGATTCTTTTCAATCAACATCCTATGACGAAAAATTATAAATTCCTTTTTTTAATCAACTGGTTTCGTGTGTTATTGTGAATACATCATAAGAACAGCCGACTGTTTTCAATCAACATCGTCGGTTGATGATATCCAGACCCCCTTACCCCTTCCACTCGTGAAGGGGGTGCGCTAAAAATAGGCGGCATTTTTGGCATCGAGTGTTCCCCCGGACCGGCCTATTCCGGGAGGGAGGGGTGTCTGGGGCGGGGGGGGGGGATGTAACTATCGTCTGCAGTTTCATTTTCGAACTCTTGAAGCACATGGGACGGTTTTACTGAATGGACGGGTTGTGGAATTTTCACATATAATTGGATCTGGAATAGATTACTGAAGCAAAAAAGCCCGGACACAGCCTAAGTAATTTTTATGGCGAAACCAAAATCTAGCCGTAAACAAGAAGGTCTAAGGAACTAAAATAGTCTACTTTCCTGATATTTACTGCATTTTATCGGGAAACAAATAGGGATTTAACAGTAACTGTAACATCGAACCGCTTCTATTCAAGATTAATACACATAAAAAAAATCGAAACACAAAATACAAGTTAAAAAACATTCAGTTGTTATTTAAACTTTTAAAATCAAAAATCAACTATTCTAACTATTTTCTTTAATTTAATTATTCGAATAATTATGTGATAGGTGAAATCGCTAAAAATTAAGACGCAAATATAACTTATTTTGACGAAAGGAGTAGTTTTCTTATCATTTTGTTGAAAATGACGAAATTTTCGTAAAATTGGTGCATCCCTTTTTTGAGAGTCATGAGATAAGAATATGCAACATTTTTTTTCAAAAAAATTTTTTTTAACTAAAAAAAAATTTGCCTTTAATCACTAAGTATTGTGTAGTTAATAAGGTGTTAAAAAAAAAACGTTTTAGATTATCTTCGAATAACGCAGACTTTTACACCCCATAGAATTAACATAACAAATTATTCTTTAATGTAAAAAGTCCATTCAATGTTTTTTTTCTTTTATTTAATGAAGTATTTTAAACTGAATTTCTTGAGACAACTTATGAAACCATTTCTTAAAAATTTCATCCTCATTGTAAATGCTAAAAAAAATCTTGAAAATGAATCAAACATTGCCCGAGTTCAAGGCATTTCTTCAAGTTGCACGCAGTCAAGTGCATTCTCTGTTTTTCGAAGCTCTTTCCCCCCATCTATTGCACAAGCGAAGGGTGAACGGCGCGGAGAAGCCTAAAAATACTTCTTTTCATCTAGCGTCGCGAATAAAAAAAGGAGACGAACTCAAAATTGGGACGGACGGAGGGTGACGGCCCACTTGCGCAAATATAGTAACCCTACCTCAGTGCCGACCCCCTCTTCAGACTGACCCAGCTGGTTTGGCGAAATAAGAGGGGGAGAATTCACGCCAAGACAAGTGTCAACTTTTGTGAGAAATGCGTAGTTCGTAGTTGGTCCCTAAACCAACCTTGGAAACTCTGAGATAGGGGAAGAGAATCCTTGGGGTTGTAACATTTGCGCAAATGGGGTGGAACCGGACGGAGCACCTAGAAGCAACCGAGGAAGAATCTTAGTTTAGTTTGAATTATCGTCGCACTAGAGCTACACGAGGGCTATTGGCGACGGGCGTCGTATTTTTAGAACCACAGTCAAGGGACGAGCCGACACCTTGAGTAGGCACCCAACGCAACCGTTAAGGGCGACATCGTACGCAGCGTTGGGACTTTGAAGGATATTTAACGGGCACTATCCCTAAACACGGGGTATTATTCGTCGGACATTTTTGGCTGCACGGGCCGTTTATAGGTCGACAGTTATTTTGGCAATGCCCGGACCCGAACCTGGGACCTTCCGCATAACCGACTGGGCTCACCAGCCCGGAAGAATCTTAGGAGAAACCGCAAAAAAAATCCATCTCTTATTCTTTTGCCACGTAATAGTTACTTTAATGTCATTATTTTTCATACATATATAAATTCATACGCACTACCAGTACAGGCCTCTTAACTGTGTTATAATTATACTTTGTTGTTGTTTTTTTAAAATTTTTTTGTCCTTAAATAAACATCCTCAAGTAATAAAAAAAAGGTGCTTTAAATTTTTGTCGTGCAATATAAATAAAACTAGAAATTGTAAAATTAAACAACTTTCACAATTATCACTCAATAAATCAATGTATTTAAAAGTTAATTATATACCCTATAAAGATATAATCAATATCAATAACTTTAAAACCTAAAAAGTTCTATGGAAGCAACCCCTTGCGCATGGCGATTGTTTCGTAACTTATGACGTCCGACAGGCACTAGGCCAAATTTAGTCGGTACGTTTTTCAAATATCTTTAAAATAAAAATTGTATTAGGAGCTTATGTACCAAATTTAAAGTCAATTGCTCTTTCAGTTCGAACGGTAGAATAGTTTCAAACAGCCAGACGAACCAATGTTCAGCCACTTTTTCAGAATCAGCACCCTCCAAAACGTGTTGAAAACACAAAATCTTCATTTTGGAGTTTCGACCCCCCATCGAAATACTTTCATTGCTTTATATTTCTTACTAGGTAATAAATAAGAAGTAATAAAAATAAGAATAAAACATTGGGTTTTTTTTGTTAAAAGCTTTGTATGAAATTAATAGTATATTTGTTATATTTTTCCCACTATGGAAAAAGATAGAAAAAGACATAAGAACATTTTGGGAGTAGAGTATGAATTAATTATCTCTGGCGAAATGCGCAACCTTTTTTGAGAACGTGATTGGCTTAATTTTTTTTAGTTTAAATTATCGTAGCACTAGAGCTACACGAGGGCTATTGGCGACGGGCGTCGTATTTTAGAACCACAGTCAAGTGACGAGCCGACACCTGAGTTGGCACCCAACGTCACCGTTAAGGGCGACATCGTACGCAGCGTTGTGACTTTGGAGCGTATTTGAACGTGCACTCCCTCTACACGGGGTAATATTCGTCGGACATTTTGGCTGCATTGGCCGTTTATAAGTCGGCAGTTATTTGGCGATGACCGGACCCGAACCTGGGACCTTTCGCATGCTAGGCGAGCGACTGGGCTCCCCAGCCCCCGGCTTAATTTTTAAAATAAATTATTTTGAAATGCCAACTTTTTTTACTTATTTAGTTTGAAACATGACACGCATGTATATATATATTTTTTATTTTAAATGAATTTATATTTATTTCAATCGAGAAAACCAGGATTAGCAAATTGAAAATTAAAATCGCAGAAACTAATTCTTGATATCTTAATTTAACGGAAACACTAATTCGCATTTTTTTAAAAAATTTAAATTTAAATATTTTTTTCATTACAAAAAATCGGAACTAGCAAATTGAAAATTAGTATCATGGAACCAACGTCGTAATGGGAATATTTCTTATGATGTCACGCTCTCCATACTGCGATTTCATTGGTTGTTTTCTTTTCTTTGACAAAGTGTTGAAACA
The DNA here is from genome assembly GCA_019343175.1 of Oedothorax gibbosus. Lineage (NCBI taxonomy): Eukaryota > Metazoa > Arthropoda > Arachnida > Araneae > Linyphiidae > Oedothorax > Oedothorax gibbosus. Next base: position 28,380 of record JAFNEN010001356.1, read on the forward strand.
AGCCCATACGTTAATTTAACGTAAACTATTTCGTAATATTTTTTTATATTTTAAATAAATTTATACTTATTTCAATACAAAAAATCAGGACTGGAAAATTTAAAACTAAAATCGCAGAAACTAATTCAACTTTTTTTTATTTTAAATAAATTTATACTTATTTCATTACAGAAAATCAGGACTAGCGAATAATTTATGAAAATAAAATCGGGGAAAGAAATTCGTTGAAATTATATTTTGGGTAGTAAAATTCTTAATAGGATTTTTTTTCCCTAGGACATGAATAAATTCATTTCTAAAAGACAAATCCTTTTAAACAAACTTAAAATTCTCCAAAAGAGATATAAATTAGTACAAAAACACGAACAGTATCAAAAATTAAATTAAAGTCGCCAAACGGCGAAAATAGTTCAACTCTTGGCAACCCTTATTTTCCCCTGTCAGTTGGCTGCCGTTGGCGTCTGTAAATGCGTTTCTCAGTCGATTCGCGGGTCACTGCAAAGAAGCACACATTCAGGGGCGGCCGGTTGGAAGTATTGCTGCGAAAGTAAATATTTCATTTTGAGAAAAAATGTCGTGTATATCCATTTAAGAATAATATTGTTTATCTAGATGTTTTTGGAAAACAAGAGATATTTAATGTTTTTATTTTTAACCCTTGAACGGTTGGAAATTTATTTTTTCAATGCATATGCTGATTTTTTTTCGCTATGTTTGTGATGGTATAAATCTGACTAACTTAAGGTGTTCGTTTTTAAAGTCGAAACTTCATAAAATATGTATAAGAAAATAATTTCAAATTGTGTTAAAAACAGAGCTTTTAAAATAATTTTGAAGCACTATAGAAAATATAAAATGCAACATAAAATTTTAAAATTAGTTATAGTAAATTGTACTTTTTTACAATTATTTAAATAATGTTTCATATTTTTTAAATGTACTAATATGTGGGTAATTCTCGATTTTTTTTGTATATATTTTCTCTTTTTTACAGGTAATAATATTGAAATATTTCAAGTTTGAAATTCGAATATTTGATATCAAAAGCCGCATTGAAGATATCGAGTTGCTTGAAAAAGTTCAGCATAGGCTACAAAGATGATTAAGGGTCTATCTGGTATTGATTATGATAACAGATTAAGATCTTTAAACATGTATTCCCTGAAAAATAGGAGAGCTAGGGGTGATTTAATTCAGTTATTCAAGTTCATAAAACAGGGAGACATGGAGGGCTTAGGTTTTACCTTAAATAGCCGGACCAGAGGACATGATCAGAAATTGAATAAATCATGCTTTAGAAGGGAGGTAAGAAAACATTTTTACAATAGAGTTGTCAATGAGTGGAGTGCTTTATCAGATTATGTTCTGTATTCGAAGAGGGTAGAAGATTTTAAGAAGAATCTTGATAGTCATTGGAAACTGGTAAAGTATTAGATTTATTTTGGACCAACCTTGCTGGGACTCTGGCCTGTTGTTGGTCGACAATTTTTGTATTTGTAGGTTTCAAATCAAGTAAATTTGTTTTAACTGTACCTGTATTTATAAAATGCAAATGTCAAAAATTTAACAGACTTCTTACACTCACTGCAGCTAACTCCTATTTGTATTAGACCTACATTCTTCGTCGTAAAGTACTAATTATTACTGTAACTAGACTAACACTGTAACACATTGCACATACATTTATTCATTTTTTTTCTTAAATTATTTAGGGATTTTTTTGAAAATTCAGGACATTTAGAACGAGCTAACTTGTAGACGCAAGGTTGGATTGATTATTTTAGACACATTATTTTTAAATATAAAATATTTAGAATTTTTAAAAGTGGACATTTTTCACCATTTAATTAAGAAAAATTTAAGTTTGGGAACCAAAGATAAAATTAGTGAAAAGAACTTTGTTGTGTTTCAATAGGTAAGTTTAAAGAGTATGTTTTTAAAAGAATACTTCTATATATCAGGTAAATTTTCATTGGAAAATAAACCATAAATTCCCATTTAATAATATCGTGCCAAAAAACTAACTTTTTCAGATCAATAATCGTGGCAAAAGTGATGCTTTTAACGAAATCGTGTTTCAAAGTTACTTTTACGCACTATCGCGACAAAGTAAATAAGAGCATCTGATTGGTTTAAAATTCTTTATTTGAGCGTCTTATTTCCAATGCCAATCTAAGAAATACTTTTTTCACGTGATTTTAAAATTATCATTAATATAAATAATCACCTTCAAATCATTTGAACGTGATAATAAAATAATTTATAAGCCAATCAATAAATGCCAATGTAATAAATACTTTTTTTGCACGTTATTATAAAAAATAGTGTATGACAACAAGTTGAAAATAGCCTTTTTTAATTAAGCCTTTTTTGAATTTATTTCATTCGCTCGTACCTCGCTCGTGAAATAATTTATTCAATTCGTTTAAAAAAAGCCTTACTTTTCAAACTAGTTTGCATAAATAACTATTTTGAAGCCGTGTATTTTTTACGTAAAATAGGCCAGGAATGAAAGTTAAAGCCAAAAAAATTTTTTTTGCTAGATAACCGTGAATAAAAACACAGAATTGAATTAATAAATTTAGTGAAATTTTGTACTCTGAATAATCCATACATTGAGTTATATCAGCAACAAAAAAATTGCTCACAAAATTCAAATGGAAGACAATTAACAATACGCTAAGGAGCAGGTATCTAAACCTCAGTGTGTCTGTGTTAATCCAATGCAAAAAAAAAATAATAATTTCTAAGCCAAATTACTATGGCTGTATTGAATTCAACTTTATATGATAATTAGCTGGTTAAAGGTGTCTTTATATAATCATTTAAGTTGATAAAAATTGTTCAATAACAATTTAAACAAACATTATACAAAATCACAAAGTATATTTTAATCATATAGCATTTAACAATTTTTCAAAAATGAACAATTATAGATGTAAAAGTAGTTCTCAGTTGTTATCAAAAAAAGTCTCTTATGTCTAAGAAATGTGAGATTTTTTTATATTAAAATATCTATTACAGTCTTCCGAATTCGATGGCTGAATTTATTAACTAAATTCTTCTATTCAGTTGTAGAAGTGACATATGTGGAGTACAAGAAAAGACTGGATTACACTACATTTGACTGCAGCTAATTAATCACTTTTGCATCTTTTAGTGCGAAAACTAAATTAATCCAGTGATAATATTATAATAATTTTTTTTACTCCCAAGATGATTAAACCATCGACTCATTTTTATTTGAGAGACCAGTTTCATTTTTCCACCTTGAGGGTGGAATGGACTCGCTGGACGGCGGGTCTCCAAACTCAAGTGCCTCAGTGTTCATCCAATGGCGAAAAAACTATTTTCTCTGCCACATTTCTCCGGCTGTATTAAATATTTTTACGAATGAAAATTAAATTAATTACGAAATTTAAAAAATATTCGAACCCATTTCAAAAAGTGGGAAGGTCGGGACCTGTAAGTCAGCCACATTCATCACATAAAAAAATCCGCTTGTAAAAATATTCAATACAGCCGGAGAAATGTGGCAGAGAAAATATTTTTTCGCCATAGGATTAACACTAATGCACTTTGCTTTGCAGACCCCCGGTCCAGCGCACCCATTTCCCCTTAACTCAAAATCCATAAAATACTCCTCGATAGCACTCCAATGCTATTCGTCTCAGTTATCTGAATGGAGAGATCTTTGGTTATTCGAAAAGAGAATGCGGCTTTTTCATTGCGTTGTTTATCGGTTTTGCATTAACACTCGACAACGCCATCGGCTTTCCGACAATGCTTCCGATCTTTGCATTAGGCTTACTTTACATTCTTGAGTTGAATGAGGGATTAATCAGATTTAAAATTTCGACCAGAGCTGGGTTCGGTTAAACTATAGTAAATAACATAATTAAGAATACAATTATAGTAAATAGTAAGTTATAATAATGCTAAAAGAGATAAGAGGACAAAACGTGAACCGATTTCTCCATATGAATAGTATTGAGAATTGTTATAAGATATTTCTTCGAAATGTCTGTTCTCTCTACGCATATACAGTCCCTGGACAAATTATTAGATGCACTGTATTTTGCTTAAGTAATTTTATGTATCTTAAGAGTTTTTATGCAATAATGCGGTATATTTAAACTACAATATTATTGATTTTTATTTAAAAGAATTGTTGTAGACTACATATTTGTATTTATTTTTAACATATCGCAACACTGTGTTGAGAAAGTGATACATGAACGTAAACAAGTACAAACCTGTATCAGTCGCGAATCAGTACAGTACAGTCTTGCGAGACAGTACAATCTTGCATCGATAACATGCCGCGCAGAATTAAAGCTTTGATAGCGGCTAAAGGTGGCTCAACTAAATATTGACTTTTACTAACATTAATTTCACTTTTCTTTAAAACTTAATAAATTTATGCTTTTCTATAATAATGCTGTTTCATTTATGTCAAATAAATCGGTAATTGATTGGATAATATAGAAATAAAAAACCAATCAATTTAAAATAATAAAACGGTACAATATCACTCGGTAATTAATATTTTACATGAAATCTTGCAGTGCGTCTAATAATTTGTCCAGGGACTGTAGCATGTTTGTGCAAATTAGCAGCAGCAGGGAAACTTTGTATCTGTGTTTTCTTATCCTTTATTGTATCCCGAGTCAGCTTTCTGTTTGTTTATGAAACTGGCAATTTAATACAGCTATGTAATGGCCTATCGACTTCTAGCATTGGTGGTTTTCGGCGAAGCTGAAAATTTAACGTACGGTTGTTGCACCAAGTTATATGGATAAGAGTTAGTTTGGATAAGAGTTTAGTTTGGATAAGAGTTTAGTTTGGATAAGAGTTTAGTTTGGATAAGAGTTTAGTTTGGATAAGAGTTTAGTTTGGATAAGAGTTAGTTTGGATAAGAGTTAGTTTGGATAAGAGTTAGTTTGGATAAGAGTTAGTTTGGATAAGAGTTAGTTTGGATAAGAGTTAGTTTGAATTATCGTCGCACTAGATTTACACAAGGGCTATTGGTGACGGGCGTCATAATGTAGAACCACAGTCATGTGACGAGCCGTTACCTGAGTGGACACCTAACGCAACTTTTATTCTTTACTTTGTAAGCATTGTATCAAGCCCTGTAACACTGTTAACTGTAGAATTATAAACATTGAGTTTAGATGAATTATCGCCGTATTAGTGCAGCACAATGGCTTTTGGCGACGGGCGTCAAAATTAAGAATCCAAGTCATGTGCCGAAAACCGAGTGGGCACCCAACGCAACTTTTGAGGGCGAAGTCGTATTCGGCGTCAGGACTTTGAAGCATATGTAACGTGCACTCTCTTTACACGGGGTAATAATTCGACTGAATTTTTAGCTGCCGTTTATAAGTCGAAATTTATTTTGCCAGTGCCCAACCTGGCACCTTTAGCATGCAAGACAAGTGCCTTACCGGTTGGGCTTCCCAACCCACTACGTATAGCATCCAAACTTTAAAGCTTATTTAACGTGCACTCCCTCAAGACGGAGTATTATTCGTTGGACTTTTAAGCTGCACAGACCGTTTAGAGGTTAGGTTTGAATATCTTCGCACTAGAGCTACACTGGGTCTATTTGCGAATAAGGGCGTCTCTATTTATAACAGGGTTGGGTTTTTCCCGTCCAAAACTAATATTTCCCATCCCAGCGGGAAAAACTGGTAACTATCGGGAAAAATTGGTAAATACCGGGAAAAACTGGGAAATACCTCTTTCTTTCAGAAAAAATGGGAAATACCATTTTTTCGCAGATATACCTTATCTGGGAAATTCCTTTTAATTAAATATATAAAATTTATAAAAGTAAAATAAGTTTTTCTTTTGTTTATATGTTGTATCCTAATTTTTGTATTCTGGCTGTGACTGAAATTCTGCTATCGTCTGGGTGGAAAACCCTTCTTAAGTTCATGCTTTTTGTTCCCTCTCATCCCCATGCACTATAGCCGTTATAGTTTGCCAAGGCCTAGTGAAGTCGTTTGATATTATTTCTAAATAATGTTGACATAACTGAATATTTACTCAACACAATATTTTAATGAATATTTACCACAGGCATTATTCTAATAATTATTTATGTTTATGCAAATAGGAACCCTTAAATAATAATAAACAAGATAACATGATTATTATGTTAACATATATGTAAAATAACTAAGGAAGGTTTACCTATTTTTAAAAATATTAAGATCATGATAAATATTTATTACAACACAAAATTAAGATTATTTTATTTAGTTCCATTAAATAACATTTAGTAATTAATTGTTGTTTAAATATTTGAGTTTTTCCCAGGTGGGAAGAACATAATTTTTCCCATGACGGTAAATACCGGTTTTTACCATAGTATTTACCGGGGGGTGGTAAAAACTATGCCAACTTTGATTTATAAAAACAGTCAAGTGACGAGCCTACACCAGAGTAACCGTTTATCGGTGGGCAGTTATTTGGCGTCGCCCGCGAACCTGGAACCTTTCTCATGCAAGAAAGGGCCTTAAGGGGGAAATGGGCGCGCTGGACCGGGGGTCTCCAAAGCAAAGTGCATCAGTGTTAATCCTATGGCGAAAAAAATATTTTCTCTGCCACATTTCTCCGGCTGTATTGAATATTCTTACAAGCGGATCTTTTGATGTGATAAATGTAGCTGACTTACAGGTCCCGACCTTCCCACTTTTTGAAAATGGTTCGAATATTTTTTTTAATTTTCAATAAATAATTGTACACAAAATATTCGAAGCAATTTCAAAAAGTGGGAAGATAGAGACATGTAAGTTATCTACATTTATTATTAAAAAAAAGCCGTTTATAAAAAATATTCAATACAGCCGGAGAAATGTGGCAGAGAAAATAGCTTTTTCGCCATTGGATTAACACTGATGCACTCTACTTTTTAGACCCGCCGACCAGCGCGCCCATTCCCCCTTAAGGGGATGTCCAATAACCCCGTTATGCGATTTTGACCCATCCTCCACCATGGTGATATTTGACCCCGTCCCCGTAATCTCTCGCGATATCTTTCGAAATTCGTATTTCTTTTATTTGATTTCTTTTTTAGTCAATTCTAAATAGTTTTTTTAAAGCGACATTCTGAAATAAGTTTCGGAAAGTCGAGAAACATATTTGACAGGAATTTAACTATATTTTCCTATTTAAGTGGATTGTTTTTGATAGGAGGTCGGTAAGTTTGAATAACTTACGCAGATAGAAGACACACAACAACTGCTGTTTGAAGATTCACTTGTTGGAAGATTTTATTGATTGTAATTTAAACAAATATCAATCAAGCTTAAACTTTAGCATTTTTAATTTTGAAATAAACTTTTGAAAGGTCAAATAATATAAACATCTTATTTTTAAATAAGCCAATCATTGGAGTTCGTCAAGAGTCGGCATTCTGGGTGAGGCCAACTGGTCGAACGGATCCCTGGATCTGGTAGAAGCCCCTCTTTTTCTGCGTTCCTGCTGAAAGCTCGTGTTGCCACCAACAGTTTTTGAAAAATTAAGCGATATTCGGCTCCACCCCCTAAACAAACCAAAGAGTTCTATAGTAGGGTAGAGACTGAACCTAGCAACAGCACCATAGACAATATAGGGTGGCATGTGGGGCCCGATGGCCGAGTGGTTTGGATCGCAGGCCATAACACTAGCAGTCCGCGCGCTGTAACTGGTGCGGGTTCGATTCCCGCCTTTGCCCTGGGTGTACTTCCTTTCTCAATATCAAAATTATAAATTAACTAGCACTTTCGCCATCACTCTATTCGGGCTCCGTAGTGAGCCATGGCTGCCGATGGCAGCTCAGTACGAGTCGTTCCTCTACCCTACTATAGAACTCTTTGAAACAAACGTAAATTATGGACGCCCCTAACTACAGTGCTCTCCAGCCACCGAAAAAAAAACTATTTGTAGTCATTTTACAACTCAAATAAACCAGTATTTTACCAGTATTAAAAACCCCTACCTTTAATAAAGACATCCCGCTTAATACTCGCCGCAATTTAAAAACAAAACTGCGGGACTTAAAAGAGTTGGCAGCCGTTCAAACTGGGGTGAAACTTCCTCCATAGTGTCGCAAGAGGCTGAGTTTTTTTTAACGCTACCAAGTTTGATTAAGCTCATATTTTTAACTCGGCTAGTACTACACTGCTCAAAAGAATTAGGGGAATGCATGTTTTAAACCCTTTCACCCCCCAATGATTCCATTAGGGAATCATCAGCATGCGATTTTTTTTCTTACTAAGTTGAGCTCACACTTATTTATCGTTAGATGGTAGAATCATGTCTTTTGAAGAATAATATTGTTTTAATAAAATGAAAATATGAAAAACATGGTAAATTAAAATTCACTCCCAAAAAAATTTATGAAATAAATTGACCCATAAATTCTTCACGCTTGCATTCTTAGATGTTTATAAACTGATTTTAACTTTTCTTAATAAATAAAGTTTTGATAAAATTATTATAATTTTTTCAAAAGTTATGATACCAAATTTTCCTCTTAAATTTTTGTTTAAAAATTAAGATTTTATTACTCCTTGTTTTACCATTTCATTGTAGATAATTATTTCACAAAGTTAAGCTTTTTAAAATAAAAAAAATAATAAGTTGAAACTGAAAGGGTCAACAAAAGTACAGAAAGTGCTCCCCTAATTGTTTTGATCAGTGTAGAAGACATTGGCAAAGAAATATCTCTTAAGGTTCTTTTTAAGCGCGAATGTGACCGCGGGTCTCCAAACCAGAGTTCTTCTGTGTTAATCCAATGGAAAACATGACTTTCTAAGCCACATGTCAATAACACCAATATCATGAAATCCTATTTTTAACAGTAGCGTATCTATTCAAATAATTTCCCTATTTTCGGACATACTAGTGATTAGCTTAGTGCCATGGTTTAGTTTGAATTATCGTCGTACTAGAGCTTCACGAGGGCTATTGGCGACGGGCGTCGTATTTTCGAACCAAAGTCAAGTGACGAGCCGACACCTGAGTAGGCACCCAACGTAACCGTTAAGGGAGACATCGTACGCAGCGTTAGGACTTTGAAGGATATTTAACGTGCACTCCCTCTACACGGGGTATTATTCGTCGGACATTTTGGACTGCACGGGCCGTTTATAGGTCGGCAGTTATTTTTGGCGATGCCCGGACCCGAACCTGGGACCTTTCGCATGCTAGGCGAATGCCTAACCGACTGGGCTCCCCAGCCCCAGCTTAATGCCATGTCTAGTACTCAAAACTATACGCATCTCGTAAATATCTCGTTCGCAAGCGGTGACGAACTAAATTACAATGGGAGTGTTTCACGTCGGATCTGCCAACAGCTCCGCGGTCTTGTTTTCATTTTTCTCCAATTACATTTGTTTTGGTATTCGAAAGTGAGTTTTTGAAGAATATTTTAGTTGTTAATTTTTTTTAAATGCTAACTTCTTGCTGTGTTGTTGGTTGTTCTAATCATTTATTGAATAAAACTTGAAAAGAAACTTTTCTTTCTATACATCTATTTCGGCGTTCTGATCTTGAATTGAAACCGAAACAACCAATGAAAACGTAGTACGGAAAGAAATCGAAACAACCAATGGAATCGCAGTAAGGAGAGCGTGACATAAGAAACATTCCCATTGGAATGACTGATGAGTGTTCCATTTTACCATAATATATAGTAATATAATTAATTTATAATATATATATATTCCTTTTTAATCAACTATAGAGTATACATTCCGAATAATTTTCATTAACTATCCAATTGAAAATTCTAAAATACCCTGATTGTCGTACTAAGTCTACAATACGAATGAGTTAAATTTTGTCATAGTATTCCAAACTCTTACGTCATATAACATTTTATACTAAATGCGATGGTCCTTTTTAAAACAAATAAAATAAACCAAAAAAATATCCATGCATTACATTACTTAAGAACTGCACAATATTCGGAGAAAAGAATCGCAGCAGTGTAATTTGAAACCATGGCATATTCACAGCGGGGGATTTATCAAAATACTGATTATATTTTCGATCTTACTTTATCCTCATATAGGATGACGTACTAATATGCAAGTCGGTTTCCCGATTTGTGTTGTACGAATGAGTGTTGCATTTTACCACTTATTTCAAGTTCAACGTGGCCAGGGCCGGAATTAAAGTTTTGCCGCTTGTAGGCTACGATCGATTTGTCGCCCCTGTCACAATATTCTCTCCCTTCGGGGAAAGATAGCTGGTTAGCTGTAAAATAGGGTGGTATGTGCTGTTTAAAATTGTCACAACGAACATAAAAGGAAAATAGGCTTATTTGAAATACAATATAATTAGAAAATCAGATATTTTCATTTTCTGATAACTGATCACTTGAAATGGCCATGTTTGCCACTAAATATTAGTATACTACATATACGTTTACGGTTTATGCATTAATGTGTAAATTATTTGTTTTCTTCCTTAAAAATATTAGTATCTTTATAATTTTTTTTATACCGAATGCCGCTTTAATTGGTGTAAAATTTGCCGCCCCTAAAAATTCGCCGCTCTAGGCTACAGCCTAATTAGCCTATTTAGAAATCCGGCCCTGAACGTGGCATAAAATTTTATAAACATATTTTAGGTACATATTTTATTAATCAACTCGAGGAATATATGCATTTTATTTCAACTGCACAATAATAATAAAATCCAAGAATAAATCTAACCAAGACATTTAGTTTAGGTTTAGTTTGAATTATCGTCGCACTGGAGCTGCACGAGGGCTATTAGCGACGGGCGTCGTATTTTAGAACCACACTAACCAAGGCATCGGAACCTAGAAAACCATCAATAACACCACTGTTATTTAGAACCCTGGGATATCACAGATAAAATGATTATCTAATTTTCGATCTTACTATAATTGAAGAGCTCAAGTGCAAAACAAGTTAAATCACTTTTTGGAAAAAATTGAGTTGGTTATAGCTTTTCATACAGGCATTGTAGGAAGGGATCCACCAACATTTTGATTTGCACAAAAAAAGCTCACTTTTTGTCAAAAATCACTTTTTATGTGCAAATCAAAATGTTGGTGGATCCCTTCCTACAATACCTGTATGAAAAGCTAACCAACTTAATTTTTTCCAAAAAGTGATTTAACTTGTTTTGCACTGAGCTCTTCAATTTAACTTCATATGATGTTGTACTACTTTTCAAGTCAAATTTCAATGTCTGTGTTACACGAATGAGTTACATTTTTCCATTCTACTCCAACATTACAATTTATACTACAAGTTCTTATACATTGCGTAATATTTTATAAAAGTATGTCGGGTATTTTATTACGAATGACGTACTAATTTTCAAGTTTGGTTTCACTGTCTGTTGTATGAGTGTTACATTTTACCACTAATTGCAATTTTTATTACAAGTTCTTAAACATTGCAAAACAGTTTATAAAAATATTTTTGGTATTTTATTAATCAAACCGAAGAACAAATAATATGCATTTTTTTTCCAACTGCACAATAATTATAAAATCCAACATTAAATCTAAACAAGACGTATCGAAATCTAGACAACTATCAATAACACCACTGTAACTTTAACAGTAGAAAAACTATTAAAATAACATAGATATCATAGTTAAAGTATTAGATTGGCAGATCACGTGACCCCCAATGCTAACGACGGGACGCGATAGAGGACAAAATAAGAGGGCAAAATGGCCAGTGTTGCTGCCACTTTAAGGAGAAAAATACTACGAAAAAATACCAATTCTAAAATTACCAAAAAAAAAAAATACTAGAAAAGGATTTAAAGTCACTAAAAAATTCCAAAATGCAGCTAGTATTTTTACGATATTTTTTTGTAATTTTAGAATTAAATGGTATTTTTTCATAGTATTTTTCTCCTCTTAAAATGGCAGCAACACTGGCTATTTTGCCCTCCATGCGCGTCCCGTCGCTAGCATTGGAGGTCACGTGATCAGCCAATCTAATACTTTAACTGCGATATCTATGCAAAATAATAACCTATTTTCGGACTTCTTATCAATTTGTGCCGCGTGAGACGTTGCACGTAAAATATAAAAACCGATGTCGCATGAAGCCACATTGCATAAATTGAATAAATATATTTTAGGTATTATATTTATCAGTTCGAGGAACCAAAATTATACTTTTATTTCAACTCCACAATAATAATAAAATTCAACATTAAATTTAACCGAAAACTAGACAACTATCGATAACACCATAGTAACCCAAAAACGCGGTACTTTCACAGTGACGGGTCAATCAAAAAAAAAATCCTACTTTCGATACTTCCATAAATAAATCTCATTGGAATATTATTAAAACCATTTTGCGCTCGATGAGTCCGGTGTCCCTGTATTAAAAATACGAGTTACTTTTTGCGTACTGTCCCAACATTGTAATTTACACACTATCAGTTCTTTTCTTACACATTGTATAGCATTTTGTTATAACGCAGGTATATTTTTAACATTGGCTATGAGAACAAACACAACATATAAAAAGTATGCATGTAATAATATTTTATATCAACTGGAAAAAAACCAACTTTAAATAAGACATCGAAACCTAGACAACTATCAATAATACCATAGTAACCCGAAATCGCGGTATTTTCACAGCAACGAATCTAAAGATCTTTCCATAAACTAATCTCCAAATGTATTTTTTTTAAGTCGTACTGAGTAAATGAATTAGTTCATATTTATTAATCTATTCTTTCTCATATTGTGAACGTTGTAATAAATAACGCGGTATATTTAATCGCAATGGACAAAAAGTACTTAAAAAAATGTATGTAATAACATTATATCACTACCATTTTTTTGATAAACCACTTTAATTCACTAAGACATCAACCTAGACACTATCATATATACCATGTACCGAACGCGGTATTTTCACAGCAACGAATCTAAAGATCTTTCCATAAACTAATCTCCAAATGTATTTTATTATTTTTTTTTAAGTCCGGTACTAGGTAGTAATAATGATATTTACTATTTGCGTTATTATCCCATTATTTTAATTTACATTCTAAGTTCTTTTCTACATATTGTGTAACGTTTTGTAATAAATAACGCGGGTATATTTTTAATCGACAATGAGAACAAAAAAGTAAACATTAAAAAAAATGTATGCATAAAACTAACATTTTATATCTACAAAATTTTTGAATAAAAACCAACTTTAAATATCACTAAGACATCAAAACCTAGACAATTATCAATAACACCATAGTAACCCGAAACCGCGGTATTTTCACAGCATCGAAACTAGTATCAAAATAAAGAACCTATTTTCGATCTTTCCATGAATAAGTCTCAATTAGGATAAAATTTAGAGTGTTTTACTCTTTATTTTCCCACTTCTAGTGTTCCTATGGTAAAAATACAGTTACTTTTGCCGTACTATCAGAACATTGTAATTTACACTGCAAGTTCTTTTCTTACACATTGTATTAACATTTTGTAAAGCATTAATTTTTATTCAAACACGTATAAAACAAATATGCATGTGCTAACATTATTATATACATAAACTGCATAATTAAAAAAAATCTAAATTTAAATAAGACATCGAAACCTCGACAAACTATCAATACCACCAGCGTAACCCGAAACCCTGTTATTTTCGCAGCAGTGCACCCCTAGAAATAGCCACAGTTCAACATTTGAATCTCATCCTTTCCCCCACAGAAAAAAATAAGAGAACATCGTACCACCGATGTCGTACTCACCCGTCTGCCCGGTGTCCATATCCGGTACGATGTTGCTGTTAATCCGTGTGTTATTCCGTGATTGGACGGAGGTCACGGCTCCTCAGCGGCCGCGGGTACACTGAGCCGATTTGGGGGAACGGCAACCCTGCTACAGCGCCAAAAGGGGCGCCACCTGGCGACGGGGCTGGCTGGGGCCGGGTTGAAAGGGGTGTTCTGCTAGATCTGCTCGTCTTGGTGGCGTTTCAACATTTAGTTAGTTAGTTTCAATATCGTCGCACTAGAGCTACTGACCAGAGCCGGGTTGGAAGAGGTGTTACGCTAAAGCTGCTCGCGTTGGTGTCGTTTCAACATTTAGTTACTCTTTCTATGTCTATGGGTAAACGTTATTTGGTAATTTAGTCGTTTTTGTCTGTCTATTTCTAGCATCCTTAGCTTTAACACAGTCAATTACGTCTCGTGTTTGAATCTGTGATCAAATGACAAGGTTAACACCTGAGCTGTCGCCCAACAGAACTTCAAGCAATATTGTACACTGAGGCCGTCGAGATTTTGGACTCCACAGATTAAACATGTTTTTTAAACATGTATGTTTCAAGGTAGCCGTATACCTTGAAAACACGAAATTTGATCAAATTACAAATTTTTCTGTCTTTTTTTTAATTATTTAAAAGTGCAATTCATTGACTTCATAAATCCTTAAAAAAAAAATTTCTAGTGTAATTAGAAAAAAAGTTTTGACTGTTTTAGTGAGCATTGACCTGACAAGTTTCCTTAAAAGTGTTAGTTTAAATTCTAAAAAAAATCTATATTAATTGCCCATCAAACATTAAATATGGTCTGGATAATATATTAGTGTGTTAATCGACGCATTAAAAGCGTTAATATAATAAGAAGTTATATAAATTATTTTCTTAAAATTACCATCTTTATTACATCTCAAAACGGTAATTTTATGTTTTTACTTTATTGAAAACGCATTTTCACCAAAACTATTGCTTCAATTTTTTTTACATGCACTCAGAAAGTAAAGTAGGTTTTGAACCTTGGTCAAAGTCAAATCTGGTAATCATTTGATTTTGTCTGTGTTTGAAATTGAAATGCAGTCATTTTTATCAGCTGAAAATGATTTCTTGGCTTTAAATGATGATGGCGCATATAAATTTTATGACGCTTATCAAAAAGCAGTTTATGACCTAACTCACTTATTTGTTTCTAGTTTCCAATTTACAGTATTTAAATATCTCAGTACATTTTTAGTCATGTTGTTTTGGTCAAAGGCCGTATTTAGGCAAAATTTTAATTAAAACCAATCCTTAAAAAATCATGAATAAAAAATTAATTTTTAATATTTTGTTCATTTTACAATTTTTCAACCCAAAAGGATATCAAAGTCACAAGAAGTTTACTTTATCCATTTTAAAAAAATTAGGCTTTCAAAGGTATATAGCTACCTTCAAACGGGCATTTAGAGTTGTATTAGGTGTTCCCCTCCCAGAACTGCTGAAATGGGGGAAAATGTGTGTTTAAACATCACTTTTTTTTATTAAAAAATATATGTCTAACTTAAAAAAAATTTAGTTCCAGAGTCTCATGTAATTGCAACTATTTTGTTGCAAGTCTAAATTTAAAAAGTGATGTTTTTATTCATCAAAGGTTTTTTTTTTTGTATTTTTATTAAAAATGTACATCATATTTGTATCCGAAGTTAGATAATGTATACAAATTAAAAATTGTACTTCAGGAAAAAATCTGTTTGTTATCACAGTTAGTTTGGAAAAGTTCTGCCCAAGAAAATAAAATAACAATTAAAAAATTCTTGTTGCACGACTTCAATTCCCATTCAAATTAAATTGGATACTATTTACACCAAGAAAGAGACAGTTTTTTAAAAGTTAGTATTTTTTTAATTGTTTTTTGAAGCACATGTAGGGCATCTAAAATAAATCAGCTGAAGTGCTATATTTTAGAAAAAGTAATTACAAACCGAAAAAAAAAAATAATAAACATTTAATTGTTCAAGTATTTAGCAAAGTTCCCAGGTTGAAAACCTCAAAAACAAATGTAGAAATACATTGTAATCAGCATTTTTTTTAGCCTACTTTTCCTTTTTTAATTCGAAAGAATTAAAAAAAAAGTTAAAAGTAGGTATTGACATGCGGTCGATGTCCGTCTGTCTGTCCGTACCCCCTTCCAAAATCAGTTCTATCAATCGGATCTTAAAAATTCTTTTTTTGTTAGAAAGATATGACTCAGATACCAACTTTCATACTTTTTGTCCGTCTGTCTGTACGTCCGGACGGACATAAATCTACTATCTGTCGGCGAATTGCCCATTGAATTAGCATTGAAATTCAATTTTGAGTCATTTAAATTACTGTTGCCAAATCAACAATGACACGAGAAACTTTATTTATTTAAACATATTTGAAGCAAAATAATATTTTCATGAATCAGTTTGGAATGACGTCTTAAAATGTAGAACAATTTGATTCTTTGATTGTTCATTAATTATCTAACAAGAAAGCGGCAAGGCATACTTTTGCATACAATTGAAGAGCTTAGTGGAAGAACGTGCTAAGTGACAAAAAGGTGAAAACGAGATAATGAGCTTCAAAATTTTTAGTTTGCAACTTTTCTGTCATTCACAAAATCACAGTTTTTTTTGCATGATATTTTAGTTTGGTTCTTCAAAATGCTTGGTGGCTTTTGGCTTAGCCGTAATTTACGTCATAATGCGTCATTTACAAAACGCGCTTGACACCTCATGCACTTGGCACGTTCTTCCTCCGAAGTGCTTCAGATTTTGGCCAGTCCCTTAGTGGAAGAACGTGCTAAGTGACATTTTTTAGGTAAATTTGATCCATAAACGTTTCATAATTTCTGTACTAACCTTCCGATTTTCAAAATTCTTTTTCTGTTTGGAAGATAGGACTTTACAGATCTCTTTTATACTTATTAATCGTTTGCCTGTCCGTCCATCATTTTGTCCGTCCGTCCATATCCCTTTCAATTTCCGATCCAAAGTTCCTGATTTTGAAAATTCTTTTTTTTTTGTTCGAAAGTAAAAAATTGGATGACTACAATATGTATAGTGTTTGGCCACCTGCCTGTACGTCTGCTTTTTTGTTTCTGTCCGTACGTCCTACTACACCCCCCCCCCCCCAACTTCCTTTGTACCCGTCCAATTTTTAAAGTTATTACTTTCAATTACCTAATAAAATATAAAGTAATAAAATTATTGCGATAGGGGTCAATAATCCAAAATGAAGATTTTGTGCTTTCTACACGTTTTGGAGGGTGCTCATTCTAAAAAATTGTTGTTTTTTTTACATTGATCCGTCTGTCTGTCTGAAACTACTTTACAGTTTAAAATAAAAGAGCTACGGACTTCAAATTTAGTACACGGGTTCCTAGTTCCTGTTGGACGTCATAATAAGGTTTTCGAGAAAATTGCGCATGCGCAATTAGAAGCTGCTATAAACTTTTTTTGGTTTTAAAGGTATTGCTGAACAACGAAAATAGATACAGACTTCAAATTTGATACACGTGTTCCCTGTACTAGTCGGACGTCAAAATAAAGTTTTCTATAATATTGTGCATGTGCAAGGAGTAGCTGCCATAGAACTTTTTAGGTTTGAAAGTTATTGAAAATACTTTATAGGATATATATAACTTTTAAATGAGCGTATTGATTTATAGTGTTACACATCCCTAGTTTTTTTAAAGATATCAGTCACCTATCTTATACTTTTTGTTCGTCCGTCTGTCCCTACTATAAGGTTTTCTTTGAGTATTTAAGTTAAAAGAAAGTAGGTTATATAAGTTATTTTAGAACTTCTTGCTTAATGTTAGATGAGTAAGTTTTTAATTGAAAATATTTTTTAAAAAATACCATTATCACTGAAATTATAAACTAAATACTTTGAAGAATAATAAGACAAATCAACTTAATAAAAAGTATAAAAAAAAGATAGTAAAAGATACACAAATGCATTTGAATTTAATAAATATTAAATTTAAAAGACTTATAAAAATAGATTATAATGCAAGATGTAAGTTTTCGCAAAATAAATTTTTAAATCGTTTTTAGATAAGAATAATCGAATTTAAAAACAAACTTTGATATTAAAAAAAAGTAAAAATAAGTTGTATGGCAAGATATAGATCCTAATGTTATTTACGTTTTCCTTTCTCCTTTTCAATTAAGGGTTTAATCAATTTTAAGAAAGCTACTTTAATTTACAGCATTTCTACATCGGTCGAACATGATCGTTTAAACAATTTATTTTTACAATCGTGATGCATAGTACTTTTTTAAAGATATCGATATTTTAATAAATATTAAGAACTTATAACGTTTTATACTTTGTCACTTTATTTTTACATCAATTATTATAAAAATATTTTAGTTTTACATAACAAAGCAAT
Source organism: Oedothorax gibbosus (assembly GCA_019343175.1). Lineage (NCBI taxonomy): Eukaryota > Metazoa > Arthropoda > Arachnida > Araneae > Linyphiidae > Oedothorax > Oedothorax gibbosus. The sequence goes on from JAFNEN010001356.1 coordinate 46,554, forward strand.
ATCTTGTTTAAATTTAATTATCTTGATTAAATTTGTACTTACCGTATAAGCTTTTATTCACACTTTCAAGCAAAAATTCAGCTTTCCGCATGCTTCTTAATTCCATTTTAATAATTTTAGGAGTTTAGGACACTGCACAAAATGCGTTCGATAGCTTTAGAGATCAAACGTAAAATGGCTTTAAAACGATTTTTGTACCCATAATTCATTTTTTTAAACAAACCAGATGCTTTTAATGTTCGGTGCAATGTTGTTTTAACGCGAACTGCGAACTGCCATCTCCATAGAGCAGGTGCAACTTTGTTTTAATTATACCATCTGTTCGCTGCTAAATTATCTATGTTTATTACAATAAAAATCAGACGACATTTTATAAAATGTTAAAACCTTTAACTCCGTTTAAATTTAAAATCAAAATGCATTTTATTTCCTATTTTGCTAAATGCACTCAAAACCCAGTTTTACGCAATATAAATTTAATTTCATTGATTATATTTAATAATTAAAGTTAATTAGGAAATATTAATTACATTTTGTTGAATTCTTTTTGATTAAAACTACAAAAGAACCATTTGTTTTGCTATTAATGCAAGCGAAAGTCTGAAAATATTCCGCAAACGTGTCACTTAGCACGTTCTTCCACTAAACGATCGTTCCGGAATCGGGCGATTTCGGTGGAAGAACATGCCAAGGGTCCTTAGCACGTTCTTCCATTGAAAAAGTGACGAAAACGCGTGCACCTACCAACTTCATATGCGAAAAATATACGAAATCGAATGTTTTCTAAAAAATTGAAAGCTGTTATGTTTAAAGCAGGCAATAACATGATCATTGACACAAAAATCTCAATTTTTTTCAAAAATGTCACTTAGCACGTTCTTCCACTCAGCTCTTCAATTATGCTTAGTTTTAATTTACATTTCTTATTTTTTTAATGCAGTTTGGACTTTCATTACTTTTGTTATTAATAAATATTTAATTATTCTTCGAACTACAAATAAATCTCGAGCAGACGATAAATAATATTTAATTAATTTGCGAAATAATATTAAGGAAAATAGTTGATTTTGGCTTTTAGAAGTTTAAATTATTAGCTGGATGCTGTGTTTCGATTTTTTTTCTAATATGTATAAATCTAGTGTAGAAACGGCTGTTGATGATATTTACTGTTAGAAACCTAGTTTTTTCCCGATTAGAACTTCAGTAAGTATTTAAGTAACAGGAAAGTAGGCTATTTTAGTTCTTTATGAACTTCTTGTTTCAGTCTTCTGTAGTCTTATTTTTTACTTTTTTGGTTCTCAGTTTAGAATATAATAAAAAAAATAAGCATTTAAAATATACTCCTTTTTCAATTTATTAATTGTGATAATTAAATAGATAGTGCTGTGATAGGGAGACTTAAATTTTTAATATATAAATTTTTTTAAAAGTAAATATGCATGGAGCATTTTTCTCATAGTTAGAATTTATTTTGAATACAATATTTTACATGATTTTGGCATAGATACATGACACGTCGAAAACACATGTAGCATATATGAAACCGTGTGTAAAAGTACCAATAAGCAGTAGGGTCTATAAAGAACTTTATAGCACAGTTTTGTTAAAAGCTTCACTTTAGCTAAAAAGAAGTTATCTTTAGGCATGGGAATTTTAAAAAAAAACCTTACTGGTAATACATAAATTTATTTTAGGATGACTTGTTCTGAACAATTAAACTTTAAAAAAAAGTCATAAACACCCAATAAACACTGCTGAGTCTCTGAGATTTCTAACAGCCACAAACTCGGATACCCAGACTGCTTACATGGATTATTTTAATCATGGAATGCAGCAGAAGCTATTTAGTACCATGAACACACGAACAGTGGCCGGAATCAAAACCTTGACCAAAGAACTGGAATTATTAATGGATTATGCTATGTAATGCAACTTCACATTTGTTCTTGGGGATCAAAATTATAAATTAAGTTAAAATAGAAAAAAAGTAATTAATTCATTATAAATAAGTAGTTATTATCAATATAAATAGTTAATATAATTCAAAACTTATTTTTCTAATTTTTATTATTTTTGCGTGTTTTCAATGATAAAAAAATGACTATAATATCAGTATTATTTCAGAAACTAAAAGAGAAGATAAAAGTCTTTGCATAGTAAGGTTGATTGATTGATTGATTGGGTTGGGGGTTGAGATACGTGCTCGCCCTAAGGCTGCTTCATCTCATTCATCCGGAAGGCAGAGAACTATATGAAGAAAGCAATAAAAACTTGAAACGCCACTATGGCTGGATAACTTTTAGAATTTCACTAATGAATCTAATTGTAGCAAAGGTCTTGACCGAGGCATTCTCAGACAGGTCGAAAATCCAACTGAAAGAGAGTGGGAGAGTACCCATTTTCTTCCTGAAAATATTCCTAGGAGCGTTCAAACGCTCACATGAGAGGACCAGGTGATCTATCGTATCAGGGACTTTACACACGGGGCAATCAGGAGGAATGTTAGGGTCAATCAGATGTAATCTAGAGTTGGTAGGAAAAGATCTAGTTCGAAAGCGAGATAACAACACATCGAACTTCCTATTGGGAGGAAGGAGCAGATGCTTTGCTTTAACCGACTGAAGGTGACTAAAAGAGCAAGAGTATTTGCAGTTTTCCCAAAGACTACGACCTTCCTTAGAAGCGCGATCTCTAAGGGACCTATAAATATCTTCCAATGAAACTAACTCGAGAATAATTCTGTCCGAAGCTGATCGAGCTGTCCTGTCAGCTTTTTCATTTTCCATAATACCTTTATGACCAGGGGTCCAGACTAAATCGAGGCTTCTGAACAGGTCAGCCTTGGAGAGGATGAGGTTATGGAGAGTAATTACTGCACTATTGGATTTAGAGTTAATCGCTTGAAGGGCCGAGACCACCGATAGACTGTCAGAGAAAATAACGTATGAAGCATCCGACTTAACAAAAGAAATAATTGCTAGGATAAGAGCCAAGATTTCGCCAGTGAAAACGCTATTGAGATTCGAAATACTTCCCGAGACCGTACTGTTGTCAGCAAAGTTGATCGCCGCAATTTTACATGAACTGCTAGTCCTAGAGGCATCAGTAGAAATAAGAATAGTGGACTCACTAAGCTGGTTTTTGTAATCCAAGAAAAGGTAGGTAGGTTTGAATTATCGTCGCACTAGAGCTACACGTGGGCTATTGGCGACGGGCGTCGTAATTTAGAACCACAGTCAAGTGACGAGCCGACACCTGAATAGGCACCCAACGCAACCGTTAAGGGCGACATCGTACGCAGCGTTGGGACTTTGGAGCATATTTAACGTGCACTCCCTCTACACGGGGTTATTACTCGTCGGACATTTTTGGGCTGCACGGGCCGTTTATAGGTCGGCAGTTATTTTGGCGATGCCCGGACCCGAACCTGGAACCCGACTTCCGCATGCAAGGCGAACGCCTAACCGACTGGGCTCCCCAGCCCCCGTAATCCAAGAAAAACCTATTGATAACACAGTCAGAGAGGTCTCTGGACTGGAAAGGATAGCTATGCGAGTGGATACGGAATTTAGAGTTATTCGGACATGGGAATTCTTTGGAAATGATGTAATTAGTGTTAATGCCTAACTGGGAAGAGAGACCTCCGAGGTATTTCCCAAGGGTAATCGGACGCTGGAGGCGGTTAAACCTGGTCCGGTCCAAAAAGAGGAGCGGGAGATCCGATTTCGGACACGCAAACTGCTTGCAGTAAAACTTTTGGGCAAGAAGTGCCGATTGGAAAGCGGGAGGACCCTTGCCTCCTGTAAGAGAACGGGGATTGGTGTCCATCGAGGAAGGCCAGTAGCCACCCTAATAGCCTAATTATAGATCGTCTCGAGCTTTTGTAAGTCAGATTTGCTCGAGGTTAGGAAAATCGGGCAGCCATAGTCGAGTGAGCTTCTAATTACAGAATTAACAATGCTGATGAGATGGAAGGTTCTTGTTCCCCATGAGTTAGAGGCAATTGCTTTGATAGCGTTGAGTTTCTTTATTGACTTCTTCTTTAGGTACTCAAAATGATACCCAAAGGTAAGGTTTCTAGAGAAGAAGACGCCCAGTATTTTGATGTAATCAACTGAAGGGATTGGCTGACTATTAAAATGGAAACAATTTGAGTTCCTCACCATTTTGTTTGAGAAGTTAATGCTTTCGCACTTAGAAGGATTGGTACTTAATTTCCAGACCTTGCACCAATCGTTAATGTTATCGAGAGTAAGCTGGGTTTTAATTATCAGTCTCTGGAGGTCTTTGTCGCTATAAAGGATAAAAATATCGTCTGCATAAGTGAAGCACTCGACACCGTCCGGAATAACATCGAAGATGTCGTGTATGTATATGGAGAACAGGAAAGGGGATGTGCAGGACCCCTGCGGGACTTAGGTTGCTGGGAAGAGATTGAGAGACAGTATACCTCCAGGAGACAAAGAAACTTCTATTGCTTAAGAAACGATGGATGAAGAGGGCGGCTTTGCCTCTAATGCCCAAGTTTAAGATTTTGACCATTAGCCCGTCTCTCCAGACAGTATCATATGCGGCAGTGATGTCGAGTTTAATAAAAAAAACAGTATTTATTTTCGTTCTTGGCCAGGGTAATTTTGTGATGGATTAATGACAGCGCGTAAGTGCAGTCTTTGTGGGGGATGAAGCCACAAAGATTGAAGCCACAAAGAAGCCACAAAGAACTTGGAGGAAACAGTAAACTTGATGATCCGAGAAAGAAGCATTTTTTCAAAAAGTTTGCAGCAAACCGCTGTAAGCGATATGGGACGATAAGAGGAAATTTCGTGCGAGGGTTTCCCGGGCTTAAGGATTGGGATTACCTTCGAGACCAACCATTCACTCGGAAAGTCCTCTGAATTCCAGATACCATTGAAAAGGTCAAGAAGCTTTGTGATGTAAGGAGTGGGGAGGAGCTTTAGAAACTTTACGCTAATCTGGTCATTCCCTGGAGAAATATTTTTGAGTGATTTTATACCCTGTTGAAGTTCAGTGAGAGAGAAGTCCTCATTGTACTCTGAGTTCTCGTCACCCTCAATAAAAGTAAAGGGGATCGGGACTGCGACATTGTGATTGGAGAAATGTTGGACAAAGAGGTCAGATTGAGTGCCTGGATCGGAAATTGTACCATTGTTTGTAAGAATCGTCAGATTACTCTGAGGGGATTGGTTAGTTCTATTGTGAATGCAGTTGATAATCTTAAAGAGCTTTTTTGACCCTACTTCACACGTGTCACTCTAAAATTTTCTCTTTAAGGTTTTGACCCTGTTTCTAAGCTTAGAAGAAAATTTCTTGAACTGAATCCAGGCGGATGAGCTCAGAGTTTTGCGCGCAATCCTCAAAACTTCTTTTTCTGCCCCTGCAAGAAACTACATAGGCAATCCCACCAGGGGGCAAGCTTCTTAATTTTGATATTAACATTTCTAGAATTATTTCGAATTAGGATTGAGCAGAAGTCCTGAAAGTCCCTATAAGAATGTATATGTGGGGGAGCAGACGGATTAGAGATAAAAAAAGCTTTCAATATATATCGAAATGACCGATTTGCGAATAGAGCTGTCGGTAGGGATGTCGCTGTCAATTGAGATCTGAATGGGTAGATGGTCGCTGTCAAACGGGTCAGGGAAAACCTTAAGTGAGCACGATAAGAAAAGGTCTGGAGAGACGATGGAGAGGTCCAAAAGAGAAGAGGAATTACTTGAAAGCCTGGTAGGATGTTGTGTATTGAGAATGTTTAAATTATTTTGGATAATCCAGTTTGTAACCACTTCACCTCCCGGAGAGTTGACCGAAGACCCCAGAGCATGGTGATGAACATTAAAATCGCCTAGGATAATAAAGGGTGGGTGTAGTTGGTCACTTAAGCAATTTAACCAGGAATCAGTGAAGATACCCTTGGGAGCATAGATGTTAACAATTGTTAGCTTAAACTGTGGGGAAGAAATTAAGATAGCCATGCATTCATTGTCAGGGTGATCCAAGTTGTGGAGTGAAAGTCTAGAGCTAGAAATGTCATTTTTGTGGGCAATAACAAGCCCTCCTCCTTTGTTTTTGCGGGGTCTATCTTCTTTGTAGATAATATAACCTGAGAGATGGAAATTAATATGGGGTTTTAAAAAAGTTTCCAGAACAACTAGGAGATTAAATTTAGGAAAGGAGCTACTGTTTAACCAGTGAAGCTTGTTTGACATCCCTCGGCAATTCAATTGCACAATATTGAAGTTTTTGAACCTAGGCATAAAATCAAAGAGTACCAGAGAAAAGACAAGGGCAACAAAAAGAGAGAAGATTGGAGGATATAAGAGCATGATAAGCAGGCACAAAGATGCAGATGAAAACAAAAAGATAGGACATTAAGAGTTGAGGTTTGTGGCATGAAGGGAGCTGTTTGTGACCGTGTCTCCAGAGGCTGGGTGAGCAGGGTTTGGTAGTTGAGGCAGTAGGGAACCACTACCCTGGGGCTTAAAGCGAGAATCTTGTATGATAGGAGAACTTTGTGAAGGATGTGATTTATTTTCAGAAGTAATATTGGGGAGAGAGGGATAGGTATCTTTGCTCTGTTCCGAGCACACTTTTTTCCTCGGGGTTTCTACTTGAACTGTGACTGGATCAGGAACTGTTGGTAACTGAGGGGGAAGTGGAGAGAGGTTGGGAGTTAGTTGTTGAAACATAGTGTGGAGCATGGACATCATAGATGCTACTTGGGCATTTAAAGCTTTAACGATAGTGCTTTCAAAGGACGACTGTAACTATGGAGAATAGTAGTTTCAAAGTCCTGTTTTGTAATGTAGTTGGCCATGGGAGGTTGGGAATGAACCGCTCTGGGAGGAGAGGTGTAGCTGTTGAAGGAGCTGCGAGCTTCAGCAAAGCTTAGTCTATTCTGGCATTTATAGGTAAGAAAGTTTTTTTCTTGAAGTTTTTTGGGACAATCATCGCTGGTTGCCTCGTGCTGACCTTCGCAATTAACACATTTAGGGCTGTTTTTACAACTACTCTGATCATGGCTGTCACTGCAATATAGACATTTTTTGGGACGAGAACTGCTTTTAGTAGAATGATTCCAGCCGCCACAGTTAAGGCAGATACGAGGCCTGTCAATGAAAAGGTTGATTCGTTTGATTTCGTACCAAAGCTTGACATAATCTGGGAGATGTGTTCCCAAAACCTAAACAAGAACGGTATTGGTAGGAGAGAAACCTTTGCTTGTTTTTTTTGAAAACCTTCGGCATTCAATAACCTTTAGGTTGTTTTCTGCTTCCAGCTCTTCGATGCATTCCGTGAGAGGGATATCAGGGGGAATGTCATGCAGAGCAAACCTGGAACCGCCGTATTCACAAGTTCGAGTCAAGTAGCGAGATATCCCCAGAACATGAATCCTGCGAGGAAGGGACAACTTGAGGGTTATTTCAAATTCGTATTCACAACCGGGAGATTTATCTGGGTTTCTCCTTTCGGGTTTCTTCCTCAGGTTTCAATCAGATTTTGTAACAGGACATATCATTGGTCAAGCAGAATCACGTGACGTTGTTTACTGATAGAGATATTTCTCACTTGTTCTATTTGCATCGTGAGACAGATCGCAATCGCCTCTGGGGAGTCGGATGGATCTATCTCACCCATGTTAATTTTACTAACTTTAGGAACATTTTTCTCAGGAATTTGAATTGTTTTTATAGTTTGTTCCTTACATATAGCTCTTTAATTTAAACTGAAGATATTTCACAGTATAAAAATAATACTTTCACAGCGAGTTTTTTAAAAATATGTATTTAAAAAAAACCCCAAAAATCCAATTTAAAGTTTTATAACTTATTTTTGTTGCAGATATATTTAAAATTGAGCAGAGATATTTTAAAATTCCTCAGTTTAAATCAAATAGCTATTAATAGGCAAGAAATAATAAAACAAAACACGCTGATATATTTTATAGTTCCTGAGAAAAATTTTCCTAAGTGTTGAAAAACCTTATATTTCAGGAAACGCAAAAGAAAATTAAGGTATTGGTAAGAACTGATGTACATAGTTTCTGAAAAATGTTTATAAAAATAAAACTACTAAACAGAAATCGATAATCTTTGTCTTAAATTAAAGCTATACATATGAATAAGAAAATAAGAAAACTAATGCCTTTATAATTATCATTATGTATATGTATAAATCTTTAACCAAGAATATTAACCTGCTAATTATATTTTACAGTGGCAAATACTAGTATGGTTATAATATTCCTCTGTTATTTGTATTTTATTATTAAGTTTGTAACATTTTTGTGCATAACTACCGCAGCACACAACTTTTAAAACAGTTTTAGTCAATTTAAAGATACGTTTTTAAATGGATTGTACAATAAAAATTATCATCGCATATCCCACGTAAGTCTCTACGTAGAAATTTAGTATCAATCTAAATCATGTTGAAAATATATTTATCTTTCTAATATGCTATACTTCTACAATGAACAATTAAAATGGATTAGAACTAAATAATTATAATCACTAGTTTGAAAGAAGAACCTGATAAGATATGTTTGTTTTGATTTTGAACATTTCTCAGAGATATCCCTCTGAAAACCCACCGATATTGGTGGGATAACCCGTAGAGCAGATTCGGCTCCTTATCTCCTCCCTTTTGGCATAACTCGCACTTGTGAATAAGGAATTTGGCGAAACCTACCGATCTATCCCCCAGGCGGGGGAAACCTGCGGGTGACCCGAACTTGTGAATACGGCCGGAAGTGATGTTAACTAGGTTGAGATCAGCCTTAACCGGGATAGAGATTAGCAGTTTTATACTCAAAAGCTCTTTGGCAGTTGTTGGGTCCTCAGTTTTAATAAGGACATTGTTTTGTTTGGTATGCTTGATATTGAGGATTTTTCTGGGGTTTGTAATTTTCCTATTGAGATTATCCTTCAGGAGTTTAGGGTAGGATCTAGGGATGGGGGAGGCGCCACCACTTAAAACGACCGTGTATTCTCCACGGTATCCGGACTTGAAAGCATTGTCAATAATGTCGTTGACAGTCATAGAAGTTTTAAAAAGGAGCGGGTCTGACGTAGCGACCTCCATGTCAGTGAAACCCGAAGCGCCTGACATATCTAAAAAAGAAGACCTAACTCACGACTCACAAGTGGATACGCAAATGTAAATGAAAGAAAAGCGTCCTACCTTGGACTGGAAAACAAAGGCAACAAAGAAAAGAAACCTGGTCAACCCAAGACCATGCAAAAAGGCCTCTGTCTTCAGGAACAAACAAGTGCGAAGTCTGCCAACTTGGTAGACGCCCGCAGCGCAGAGAAACTTACGGCCGTATTCACAAGTTCGAGTCACCCGCAGGTTTCCCTCATCTGGGGAATAGATCGGTGGGTTTCGTCAAATTCCTTATTCACAAGTGAGAGTTATGCCAAAAGGGAAGAGATAAGGAGCCGAATCTGCTCTGCGGGTTATCCCACCAATATCGGTGGGTTTTCAGAGGGATATCTCTGAGAAATGTTCAAAATCAAAACAAATATAGCTTATCGGGTTCTTCTTTCAAACTAGTGATTATAGTTATTTAGTTCTAATCCATTTTAATTGATCTTTATAAGATTGTTCATTGTAGAAGTACAGCATATTAGAAAGTTAAATATATTTTCAACATGATTTAGATTGATACTAAATTTCCGCTCACACACAGAGAATTACGTGAGATATGCGATGATAATTTTTATTGTACAATCCATTTAAAAACGTATCTTAAAATTGACTAAAACTGTTTTAAAAGTTGTGTGCTGCGGTAGTTATGCACAAAAATGTTACAAACTTAATAATAAAATACAAATAAAAAAAGAAATATTATAACCATACTAGTATTTGCCACTGTAAAATAAAATTAGCAGGTTAATATTCTTGGTTAAAGATTTATACATATAAATAATTTATTTATTTATTTATTTAATTTATTTATTTATTTATTTATTTATTTAATTACAACTACCATACAGATCTAGTCCAATTACAGGTAGAGGATAAAAGCAAGGCAAAGCACAATATAAAAAACTAAAATGGAACACTAAAAGAAAAACAAAAAATAAAACTATTAAAATACAAAAGGTCAGTAAAATCAATTAAAAAGATCCATCGTTAAAATTGCAATCAGCTCCAGATCAGATTGCAATCAAAAGATCCATAATATATAACAGGACAACAAAATATACAGTACAAAATACAGACACAAAGACAAATAAATATACCAAAAAAAGACAGAGCATCAGCACACAGAAACAAACAAAAATTACACAAAAAGTGAGAAAATATCAATTTTAAAATTAGAAAAATCATCAAAAAAAATATCTCTTTTGACTGGTAGATTATTAGCAATATTTATAAATTGCAGTATCGGTTGGTTTTTAAGATAATTTTTAGTTAATAAAGGTTGCTTAAATATAATTTTATTACGAGTATTGTATGGAGGAATATATAAATAAAATTCTTTAAGTAAAAAAGGACAATCAATTTTGTTATGAAATAAACTATGAAAAAATTTAAATAATGATACCATTCTTCTGGATTCTAATGAATTTATTTTGTTGTTTGATCTAATTGAGGAGTTCGATGGATATTGCTCATAGCTATTAGATTTAAAATGAATATATCGTAAGAATTTATTCTGTATTCTTTCAATGGTATAGATGAGTTGCTTGCAAGAAGGATTCCAAATGACACAGCAGTATTCTAATATTGGTCGAACTAAAGTATCAAAAAGACATACAAGATAATGATAATTATAAAGACATTAGTTTTCTTATTTTCCCATATTCCTTTATATTTTTAAATTAAAGTTATTAAAACTTCAGAGTCATCTGGAATAAAGTTTATTTTCATCGCTTCAGCCATTTTTAAAGGGGAGTCGGATGGGTGTTTGGGTCAAAAATGTCGATTTTCTGTGTTTCTTTTATTTTTAATCTGCATACATATAGCTTTCAATTAAGACCAAGATTATCGATTTCTGTTTCGTAGTTTTCTTTTTATAAGCACTTTTCAGAAATTATGTACATCAGTTCTTACCAATATCTAGCGTTTCGTGAAATATAAGGTTTTGCAACACTTAGGAACATTTTTCTCAGGAACTATAAAATATATCAGCGTGTTTTGTTTTATTATTTCTTCCCCATTAATAGTTATTTGATTTAAACTGAGGAATTTTAAAATATCTCTGCTCAACTTTAAATATCTCTGCTACAAAAAAAGTTATGTAACTTTAAATTGGATTTTTGTTTTTTTTTAATACACATTTCAAAAAATTACTGTGAAAGTATTTTTTTATACCATGAAATATCATCAGTTTAAATTAAAGAGCTATATGTAAGGAACAGACTATAAAAAAATCAAGTTCCTGAGAAAAATGTTCCTAAAGTTAGTAAAATTAACATGGGCGAGATAGAACCATCCGACTCTCCAGATGCGATTGCGATCTGTCTCACGCAAATAGAACACGTGAGAAATATCTCTAGCAGTAAACAACGTCACGTGATTCCGCTTGACCAATGATATGTCCTGTTACAAAATCTGAATGAAACCTGGGGAAGAAACTCGAAAGGTGAAACCCAGATAAATCTCGCGATTGTGAATACGAATTTGAAATAACCCTCAAGTTGTCCCTTCCTCGCAGGATTTATGTTCTGGGGATATCTCGCTACTTGACTCGAACTTGTGAATACGGCGGTAAGAAGATAAACACATCAGAGTATCCAACAGGATGATTAAACGCCTACACCAAAAAAGGTTTTTTGCACTATATTCGTCAAAACACAACTTTAAATTTGAGACAAGACAGGCAACGCGAAAACTGCTTTGAATGAATTGAAAATTTCAAAACAAAAACAAATCGCATAGTAAGGTGTTTCCTACAGTGAGCACACTCTTTCTGTTGCCATCTTGACTCTTCTGATGCTACGAGCATATGGGCTTCATTCTGCTGGAGAGCTTGTCTTTGTTGACACACACCCAGCTGTGATGCAGATGCCATCACTTTTCTGTTGACACCGTGCTGCTGGAGTCGTGCTTGTTGGCATCACCAGAGAGAGAAGTCCTACACTCAGAGAGATCGGAAAAAAATCCTAAATTGTCTCAATAAAATAAAAACAGAAAGACAATACAACTCTATGCTCAACATAATAGAAACTGATGATGACCAAGCACACAAACCTGAATATATATGTCTACCAACCAACCAACTGATGTTTCCTTGCGGGCGGGAAGCTGGTGCGGCCATTAAGGTTCAACAACATTCATTGCCCAGAGAACCGCAGGAATGTCAAGAGCTTCGTCTTCCTGCTGGTCGACCAGCAAATTCTGAACATCTGTCTAAAAAAGGAAACATTGTTATTGTGATAATATTAAAATACATTTTTCAAATGCCAAAAAAACATAAGCAAAGGCCCAAGATAATTTTAATTGCTCATACTAAAAAATTTAAATTCAGATAACCATTTTTTCCCCTTGATCATAATTTATTCAAAATATTTGTGCATGCCCTCTCTCTATAAGTGTGCCAAGTTCAGTCAATTGGTTTGTTTCAGTTTATGTACTTCCTGTCAGCTTTCATTCCTACACTTACTTTAATTGGTGTTCTGTTCCACAAGACAATGATTCACCAATCGAAGCTTGAGAAAGAATTTATTTTCATTTAGTAAAAATGTATGTTGTATTGTTTTTATTTTCAGAAAATAGTTTCTTTAAAATACAATATGAGAATATTACATTATGTAGAGAAGATTAATTTAGAAACGATATTTTAGAAATAATTTTTTTAATTTTTTGTTGTTGTCCATTTTGCAACTTATGAACCTAAAAGGATACCATTAAACTCATAAGAAATTTATTTAATCTATTTAACCCTTTAAGTACTAGAAGACGTCCCAACCGATATACTCACAATGTTCAAACTTTATCAAAGTTCCAAAACTTTATCAAAGTGATTTCCTCACCTAGGGAATTGCTAATTAATTAAATAGTGTAGTATATTTATTAAAACCATTCCCTGCCGTGGATAGGTAAACTGCTGTAACTAGCCTAATGACTTGGACCATTGCTGCAAGAACAATTCATTGTTGGGGCTACTTCAGTTTTCCTGCCCACAGCAGAACAGTCTTCTGGATTTGATGTAATGAGCGATAATCTAGGCGACTCTCACTACCCATTTTGACGCTCAGATGACAATGAATCTGAGCTCTTGGTGGATGTCAAAGTATGCGATATAAAATTTTGCCGAGAGAATCAAAGCCAAATGGATACTCAATGTATTTTTTGCATGCCACATAATCATATGACATGCGTGCAAAAGATTTTCCCATCCAGAATGTCTGTCGACTCAGCCGGGGCTCGAACCCGCAAACTTGGGCTCTTGACGTGGACACGTAATATCTCTCAGCCAATGAGCCGTCGGATAGCGCAAACTCACAAATTGTTACTTTCAATCTGCAGACGAATTCCTAATAATGTTGATAGATCAAATTATTTAAAATAAAATTATTGATGTACCATTGTTTCAAGCAGAATTGTGGTAAGAATTGTTGGCAGAATTGTTGTTCGCTCGCCAGGCGGCGTTGATATTAAGCAACAAAAACTACGCTAATCGGATAGCTCAAACTCATAATGGAATACTTTCGATCTGCAAAAGAATTCATAATAATATCGATAAAGTTGTTTGAAATAAAATTATAGCTGTACCAGGGTGTCCAGCAGAATTGTTGGTAAAAAATTCAATCACATTTCAAGGCTGATTTCCTGAATTTTCAAGAACACTCGCATAAACAATGGGAATGTTTCAGATGATTTAACGCTCTTGTTGTTCATATTTATCCGTACTGCATTTAATTGCTTGCTTCGGTTTCACGTACTGCTATTTCATTGGTTGATTTGGTTTTGCTTTCATAATGAAAAGATATTTTTCTTCCTATGCAAGCTTTCTTTTAAAAATGTTTTGAACAACCCACAGAACAGCAAGAAGTTGGCATTTAAAACATTTATTAAGTAAAATATTCTTAGAGAAGTCATTTTCGAATACCAAAACAAAAGTGATTCCAGGCAACAACCATAGCCTCCTACATAGAATGCCGCGTATACTCAAGAAGTAACATGGATTCACAGGCTGTCCTCAAAAAGTACTCTGGTCGCGCCATCTGTTGGTAGTCGGTCGCATATTTTAGTAGGAATGTATTCGCGGTGAATGACGGATCCAGCGGGATATTTCGAATACCGTTCGGTCCGAGTAACATAATAAACAAATGAGTTCTTTTTTAATTTTGTTTCTGCTTCCAAGCAATATTATTTGCCAGAGAAATTCATAAAATACCATTTTAAATTTTAAAAAATCTTTCTGCAACATGTTTGCATAGTGTAAAAACTGTTACAGAATACTACTGCCAAAAATCACAATTTTTATAAATTTAAGATTAAAAAGCTAAAAACAGCAAGCACATATTTTTAAAAACATAATCATGTAATGAGTTTCTTTGTTTTTTTTACTTTAAAAAAATCGCTATAGAACTATTCATTTAAAATCCCCGTATAAGAATTTTCTACTGGAGATTAAAACACTAATGAAGTAATTTAAAGTAATGAGAACCTTGTTCAGACGTTCCATTATTTAAAAAAAATTAGCTTTGGCTTCTTAAAGAAAAATTAACAAATACTATACACTTATTAAAAATGCTTCTGTTAAGAATAACAGTCCCTTAATAATAATACTATAATTTCGAACAACAACAAAATTTTAAAATGAGATAGATCATTTAAATCTCAACTATAAAATGCATTTAAAATATTAGAATTTATGCGAATATAGATATTGAAAAGTTTTTTTTCAAAACTTATTAATTCTAAAACACATATATTAGAAAACAGAATGCCCGTACTAAAATGAATATAAATCTAGATAGAACAAAAGTAAATATGTGTTTAAACTATATATTATGAGGGAAAAAAGAATAATAATTAATGCATTACGAAAAGTTTCAAGAATAAAAATATTTAGAAATTTTCACAAAAAAAGAATAATTTTAAAAACTCCTTACCTTCCATTTCGTAGGAATTCCTATATGGAAACACCGTGTTCTTTCCTTGACTTATAGGATAGTATGATGCAAAAAAATAGCCATTATTTGTTGCATTTACAAAAGTTTACAAAAAAAATTATAAATTTCGAACTCTGTAACCAAAATTTCTTATCACAATCACAGCGAACTGCGTGTAAACAAACAACACATGTCACCGAGCACATTGTTTGTCGCGCCATGGCGCCATCTATTGATAGCTTTCTCACGACTTCCAATTTTGATCGAGCTTGGACGGCATTATATGTAGGGGGCTAGCAACAACTGACAACAAACCGTTGGAGCTGTTGCCATCCACGACGTGAAACAACCCCATTGTTGGTAAAAAAATTAAAGCACATTTCAAGGCTGATTTCTTGAATTTTCAAGAACATTCACACAAACAATTATACTACTATATTTTCAAAGATGCTTAACTTACCAGCCAACCGAAATATTAGGCAAATAAGAAAATTGTGCGTAATGAATACTTTTGCTCATCACCCATATTGACACCTATGAATCTCAGAGTGCATGATTGTTTTCAGCTATTTTTACATGTCATCAGTAATTTAATTTGTAACTTTCAGATGTATTTGTACTTGCGAAAATTATGGACAAAAAAAAATTGCCAGAACTTTCTAAAAAAACTAGGGGTGTGTAACGCTACTCGACTTTCAATTACCAATCAATAAATCGATATACATATTTAAAATCTAATCTAAACGTTATAAAGAAATTTCAATAACTTTAAAACCTAAAAGGTTCAAAAGCAGAGCAGCTACTTGCCCATGCGAATTTTTCTTGAAAACCGTAAATTCGATACATAAATGATCTGTTTTTCTTTACAGATTGAATTTCTCAAGTTATTTTATAAGAAGGTTTCAAAGTATAGTCGGGAAAATATTTAAATATAAATTGAAGAGCTTAGTGGAAGAACGTGCTAAGTGACAAAAAGGTGAAAACGAGATAATGAGCTTCAAAGTTTTTAGTTTGCAACTTTTCTGTCATTCACAAAATCACAGTTTTTTTGCATGATATTTTAGTTTGGTTCTTCAAAATGCTTGGTGGCTTTTGGCTTAGCCGTAATTTACGTCATAACGCGTCATTTACAAAACGCGCTTGACAACTCATGCACTTGGCACGTTCTTCCTCCGAAGTGCTTCAGATTTTGGCCAGTCGCTTAGTGGAAGAACGTGCTAAGTGACATTTTTTAGGTAAATTTGATCCATAAACGTTTCATAATTTCTGTACTAACCTTCCGATTTTCAAAATTCTTTTTCTGTTTGGAAGATAGGACTTCACAGATCTCTTTTATACTACTTTTATACTTTTTAATCGTTTGCCTGTCCGTCCATCATTTTGTCTGTCCATATCCCTTTCAATTTCCGATCCAAAGTACCTGATTTTGAAAATTCTTTTTTTGGTTCGAAAGTAAAAAATTAGATGACTACAATGTATAGTGTTTGGCCAGCTGCCTGTACGTCTGCTATTTTGTTTCTGTCCGTACGTCCTACTATCCCCCCCCCCCCCCCAACTTCCTTTGTACCCGTCCAATTTTTAAAGTTATTACTTTCAATCACCTAATATAAAATATAAGGTAATAAAACTATTGCTATGGGGGTCAATATTCCAAATTAAGATTTTGTGCTTTCTACACGTTTTGGAGGGTGCTCATTCTAAAAAATTGTTTTTTTTTCATTGATCCGTCTGTCTGTCTGAAACTACTTTACTGTTCGAAATAAAAGAGCTACGGACTTCAAATTTAGTACACGGGTTCCTAGTTCCTGTTGGACGTCATAATAATATTTCGAGAAAATTACGCATGCGCAATTAGCAGCTGCTATAAACTTTTGGGTTTTAAAGGTATTACTGAATAACGGAAATAGATACAGACTTCAAATTTCATACACGTGTTCCCTGTATTTGTCAGACCCAAAATAAAGTTTTCTACAATATTGTGCATATGCAAGGAGTAGCTGCCATAGAACTTTTTAGGTTTGACAGTTATTGAAAATACTTTTAAGGTATATATAACTTTTAAATGAGCGTATTGATACATAGTGTTACTCATCCTAGGTTTTTTTTAAGATATCAGTCACCTATCTTATGCTTTTTGTTCGTCCGTTTGTCCCTACTATAAGGATTTCTTTGAGTATTTAAGTTAAAAGAAAGTTATATAAGTTATTTTAGAACTTCTTGCTTAATGTTTAGATGAGTAAGTTTTAAATTGAAAACATTTTTTAAAAAATACCATTATCACTGAAATTATAAACTAAATACTTTGAAGAATAATAAGACAAATCAACTTAATAAAAAGTATACAAAAAGATAGTACAAGAAACAAAATGCATGTGAATAAATAAATATTAAATTTAAAAGATTTAAAAAAGTAATAATGCAAGATGTAAGTTTTCGCAAATAAAATGTTTAAATAGTATTTAGATAAGAATAATTGATTTAAAAACAAACTTTGATATTAAAAAAAGTAAAAATAAGTTGTATGGCAAGATATAGATCAGGTTATTTAGGGTTTTTTCGCCTTTTCAATTAAGGGTTTAATCAATTTTAAGAAAGCTACTTTAATTTACAGCATTTCTACAACAGTAGAACATGATCGTTTAAACAATTTATTTTTACAATCGTGATGTATAGTACTTTTTTAAAGTCATCGATATTTTAATAAATATTAAGAACTTATAACGTTTTATACTTTGTTACTTTATTTTAACATCAATTATTATAAAAATATTTTAGTTTTGCATAACAAAGCAAACTCTTGATTAAATTTGTACTTACCGTATAAGCTGCAATTCACACTTTCAAGCAAACATTCAGCTTTCCGCTTGCTTCTTAATTCATTTTAATAATTTTGGAGTTTAGGATATTGCACAAAATGCGTTCGATAGCTTTAGAGATCAAACGTAAAATGGCTTTAAAACGTTTTTTGTACCATAATTCATTTTTTAAACAAACCAGATGCTTTGAATGTTGGGTGCAATGTTGTTTTAACGCCAACTGCGATCTCCCTAGAGCAGGTGCAACTTGTTTTTAATTATACCATCTGTTCGCTGCTAAATTATCTATGTTTTGTTTATTACAAAAAAAATCAGACGACATTTAAAGTAGATGATATTTTATAAAATGTTAAAGCCTTTAACTCCGTTTAAATTTAAAATCAAAATGCATTTTTTCCCATTTTGCTAAATGCACTCAAAACCCAGTTTTATGCATTATAAATTTTATTCATTGATTATATTTAATAATTAAAGTTAATTAGGAAATAAAATTACATTTTGTGAATTCTTTTTGATTAAAACCACAAAAGAACCATTTGTTTTGCTATTAATGCAAACGAAAGTCTGAAAATTTTCCGCAAACTTGTCACTTAGCACGTTCTTCCACTAAACGATCGTTCAGGAATCGGGCGATTTCGGTGGAAGAACATGCCAAAGGCTCCTTAGCACGTTCTTCCATTGAAAAAGTGACGAAAACGCTGCACCTACCAACTTCGTATGCGAAAAAATATACGAAATCGAATGTTTTCTAAAAAATTGAAAGCTGTTATGTTTAAAGCAGGTAATAACATATCATTGACACAAAAATCTCAATTTTTTCAAAAATGTCACTTAGCACGTTCTTCCACTCAGCTCTTCAATTACATTCTCTGGCTATGTCCTGACTACGCCACAAATGCCACAAAGGCAAAAACAAAAACCGCAAGCAACAACCGCAATTTGTACATGCATCCGTCAACGAAAACATTGACGCACGGTTACTGCACCTCAAACTGTGACGCACGGTGTTTTGGCTTATTAACGCATGCCTCTAATGTCTACGAAATACTCTGATTCGGTGTATCTTGCGCTATGATAACTTCAGACAGAAAAACCCAATTTATTATTTGCAACTTTCAAATAACCAATTGAAACCAAAAAAGCAATTAAAAATTCCACTCTCGCCAAGTAACCCTGAAAAAAGTTGCGAGTAAAGAATCCAAGATAGTTGCAACTTTTGCTATTTAAAGCCATGTTAACTGTTGTAGGGTTGCTATTGTCAATAAAAAAATAAAGAGAAAAAAGTAATAAAAAAAGGGAATTGAAGTAGAAGTACATAAAATACTTTCAATCAATTGAATTAAAATTAAAATTTTCAAGACTGTAAATTTTCTGCATTTAGTTCGGGATTTGTGCAAAATATTTTTGCTTGTGTTTTTATTAATCCTTTTTTTAAACTTATGCGTGTTTTAAATGTTATTTTGCCAACCCCCCCCCCCCCAGCAGAGTTTTAAAATAATATTTAAAATTAGGTGGACAAATTTAGATTTTGAAATTTTGAAACATTTTTTGGATGATATTTTTTAATATATAGAGAGTTAGGTTTCATTTATAAGCATTAATATTTTTATGACTAAGAAACACTTTATTGCGATTAATTTATTCAACAATGAAGTAGGGGTACTTTTGAGTACATTTTTAGAGATCAATTTAATACACACTAATATAATAATGAACTATTATTTGGGTTTTAAATTATTAATATACTTATTTACTAGTAAAGATTATTTTTTTTATTTATTTATTAAATATCATTTATATAATATTTGAGTAATAATTGTCTTTTTATTTATAAAAAAAATAGCACTTTTTTATATGACCTTTATTGATTCTGTGCTTGCCCCAAAATGATTTTTTTATTTAAAAATCTAGCTGTACACGTTCCTTTTATTATAAGGCTTTTTTTTTATTAATTAGGAAAATTTTAATTTGTTATTTAACTCGTTTAAAATAAAAATATTATGCGCAATCACTCTGGCGTATGTGGTCGCATTTCTTGCTCTTACTCTGCAGACCCGGGTTCGTATACGGGTCCGGTAGGTCATGAATATACTCAGCTCTTCATTCGACCACCTTCTACACAATGAGAACTAAGCTTTATTGATTGGAAGTCCATTGTCGAACTTGCCGCTTGGCATGGACAATCAATATATCTCTCGTGTAAGCACAATGGCTATTAGGTTTGGGCAAACTTTAAATAGAATGAAAAAATATAAAAATGAATTAAAAAATCTCAAAGCATTTCCAATTCAAATGTAATAAAAGTTAAAAATCTATGTTATTAAAACCAACAATTAAATTTGTTACACTGAGTTTTGATATTACTAACCAAATTTAATTTTTTCATATCAATGTTGAAATCAAGGTCTCGCGCTAAAGCAAGCGATGAAATATTTTCATCCCATGCCATGTTTCTAGCACAACACCAGCATCGGTTTAAATGTCCAGGTCAAAGAGATCCAGACGCATGCGTTTGAAAAAAACCTACGATTTGGCGGCCGCTATCGCAAGGCTTGGCGGTTGCCAAGTTTTGTTGCCTTTGTGGCGTTTGATGTCGTAGTCAGGACATAGCCTCTAGATGTCAATTATCTCACTGCGTCTGCGTGAGTGCAAGATGTAATGTAATGTAATAGTTTTCCGACTGCCTATATCTAGCCTGCTTTAGGAGCTTTAACACAGACAATTACGCCTCGTAATTTTGAACCCATGTCAAGTGACGAGGTCGACACCTGAGCGGGCACCCAATGGAACTTCCAGCGAAATTGTACGCTAACGCCGCCATCGGGACTCCACAGATTTAACGAGCACGTATATCGCAGTGTACTCGGGCATCCCGGTGATTTTTAGAGGATTTTTTTCCACCAGCACAAATACGTCTTTAGTATGGCTAGGATAAGGACAGAACCTTCTCGGTGTGATAGGCTCGTAGCTTACACCTCTCGGTCAGCGGGGGGCCGAGTGCAAGATCCTAACCGGCGCGGTTTTTTAATTATGAAACCAATCACCGTACTTTTCGAACACACCTTGTACATTTGAAAGGAAAGACCTGGGAAGAATGTTTCGTGATGTGGTGAGAACAATAGTTATTTAACGCAACCTGAAATAACCGTCAAGAACCAAGAACAAATTTAACGTGTCCCGACGGCGTTAGTGTACGATGTCGCAAGTTCCATTGGGTGCCCGCTCAGGTGTCGACAGGAGCCGGAAACGATTATATTACATTATGTGTCCCATCTCCTCAAAGTGAGACCCATCAGCCCTCCATATTCAGGATTCTTTTCATTTACAATTCTTATTTTCAATCACCTCATATAAAATACAAGGTAATGAAAGTATTGCGGTAGGGTCGAAAATTCGAAACGGACATTTTATGTTTTCTATTTACTGGGAGGAAGCTGATTTAAAAAAATGGTTTTCATGCATTGTTTGAAATCTATAGTTTAAACTAAAAGAGCTACTAATTTGGTACACGAGGTTCCGTCGGAAGTCATAAGGTTTTAGAGAAAATAACGCATGCGCAAAGGGTAGCAGCAGTATAATTTTACTGGTTTTAAAACTATTAAAATTACCTTTAAAAGTATATAATTAGCTATATATGAGTATTGATTTATTGAGCTGTAATTGAAAGTCTTTCTCTTAAAAAATCCAAAATTACCCCCTGAACAACCTCACAAAATGACTTAACCCATTTCAAGTTGTTTCATTGGCCGAAAGGGAAAGCAGCATCCTCTAATATAGTCCTCCCATCACGAGAAGAGACCTGTGATGTCATCGCGGACTATTACAATATGCGATTTTTGGTTGGTTGGTTGGTTGGTAGACATATATATTCAGGTTTGTGTGCTTGGTCAGCGACCCGCTTATAAACCTTCGTCAAGTAAGACAGACACAACAGACAACACTCACACATAAGTGGATCCATTTAATTTTTAGAGACAGAGGCCAACTAGAGGATCCCCAGAATTGGCTTGTCACCCCAGAGGTATTGATTTGGTATGGGAACTTAGAGGACTTTCGGACCCAACAGATTTAACGAGCACGTACTCCGCATATACTCGGTAGGTCTTCAGTGGTACCGGACTCGATCGCAGGACCTTCCGATCCCGTGACCGAGACGCTGACCACTAGGCTCACTACGGCCCACCGCGCTTTTTGGGAAAAAGAAGTACAAATTCCCAAGAAAGGTTGCAGTTTTGTGATATTCAGCACCTTTTTTCCTAAAGAAAGCATTATACCACAAAAACTAAGCACGACGGCGGTTGTTTAAACTATTGTCTCACTAAAGCACTGAACAGCGTCATGGAACTAGGTTGGTAGTATCAAGACTTTTCTCGAACTGATACTACAATCCATCCTAATCCTCTTCCGAGTATAATTAGGTCAAAGCTTCTTTAAGGACTGACACGGCGAATGGTTAAGGCGTTCGTATTCAAGGATGATTCACCGAGAGTATATTGTTTCGATGTGCTAACTACTTGTAATAAATAGCCGTTAAATCTAAGATTACTCGGCCATCAAGGAATCATGCGTGCTGGTAAAATCTGTGGAGTCCGAAGTACCGCTAGCGTTAACGTAGATTATCGCTTGAAGTTTTGGTAAATGCCAGCTCAGGTATGAACCTAATGAAAAATTAAATATTAATTTCACCGCATTAATTTTCTTATCATTTTTATTGTACAGGTTAACAGCTGTTTTAGTAACGACTTTTTTTGGACCGGCTTTTGTATGAGTTTTATGTCCTAAATTGCCTCGGAGCTGATCAGGGTTTCATCTTATCGACTAACAGCGTTTTGATTAGGCTTCTCTTTATGGTCATTCCCTCTGCTAATATACAAAGTTGGAAACAATAGTCACAATCAATCCTGGCAGTGTGCCGTTATTTAAAACACACACACACCCATTTTTAGGTGTGGGTCAAACATTGATGTAAAAAAGCGAAATCTAGCCACATGCTTAAGAATATTTTCAAAAAAGTTTACAATTTCGTACAACATTCAAATAATCTATCATCTTCAAATATTCTTTCTAGGAGTGATTTGCCCACTTGAGAGACACTTTAAAACTTTATTTAGAAATTTATTTTATTTATTCAGTTTTAAACGCACATTACAGATGTCTAATTACAATGTACATTGAATAAAACAATTAACATATAAAAACAAACACGAAGTAATTCAGTATAAAATCAAACACATTATACAGATAAAAGAAATTATGTGTTATGAAACTTTTTACACTTTTCTTAAATAGGGTATAGTCTATTTTGTAGTCCTAGTGCGACATTGAGCAACCAACCAGCCTTTTTGAATTTGCTAATTTGGCGAAAGAAGTTTCGCGAGATTATGGGTGCCGCATTTTTTGAATGAAGTGGATTTTTCCACACACACAACGGCTTCCGCATTCGGACTTCTGATGCCGTGAATTTTAACGACCTGATTTACGCGCGTGTACTTCACGCCGCTGCCCTGTGATTTTTTCACCGCTATTCTGTATTGCCGTGTCGATCAATTGAAACGTGGTTTGCTCAGGCACTCCATACGCTTTTGATTCGACCGAGCTTTACTTAACCTGACCAGATATTTCCTTGCGGAATTTTCTGTCACCTGATCCTGACCAGATTTTCCTTGCGGAAATTTCGGTTTATTGTTCCTGACCAGTGCTCTGCGGCCCATCCACTACGACGCCGCCGCGCTTGCCACGGTTTGTTTACATTTATCCCTGATTTCATAACAGGCCTGGGAGCTTGCTCCGACTGTTTTTTTCATTGTTTATTCCATTGCTCAACCAAGCTATACTAGGTGCGCCTAGTTTTAGCAAGTGTTTCTTTCATTGCCACTCTGTTTACAGGTCTGGGAGCTTGCTCCAACTGTTTACAGATTCTTTTTCTTGCTTTACCCTACGACGCCATTTTTGACCATGACCCCAATTGATCTTTTGAAACTTTGTGAAAACCTTCAGGCTGCCTACGCAGAGTATGCCATTGCTAAGACCTCTTTTGACAATTTCTTAAGTGTGAGGCCAACTAATGTTGGCTCAAGCAGCAAAACTTTGATTGACATACAGTTACATGGCTAAACTCACTGATGAGAAATTGGCATTTTATCAGAGCCTTCCCCCATGCAGCATTTTAAGTTGTAAAATTCACATTCTGTTGGGTCAGATTCAACCCAGGCTCAAATTAATCCTACTACCCAGGATAGCATTACTGCATCCTCCATGCAAATCCCGCCAAAGGGCTGGGAAAGAGTAGAAATAACTCCACTGACAATGAGGGTTTTAAACTAGTAAACCCCAAAAAGGCTGATAAAGGCTCAAACTGTAACGGCCTCTGAGCCCTCTACCTCCACAAGCAATAGCTTTCAGCACATTTAGATTTCAGCCCATGTCCTAGCATGGACACTGAAAACTCGGATCCCGACAATATCCCCATCCAATCCCCCAAAATCCATCCCGTTTAGGTTAAGATGTCTGTTGAACATCCCTTCTGGACAATTTGCGCCACCATAAAGGCTGCCGTTAACGGAGCCAGCTGTAGGTCCCAGGGTGAATATATCCGGGTTGCTATTAAGACCGAGGAAAAGCAACGACTGGTCTACCAGTGTTGCCGAGACAATGATTTTGGATATCTCCTCTTTAACCCTGTCAACGAAAGGCTACTCAAGGTGGTTATCAAGGGCATTACACGCGATACCTCCACCAGTGATGTCTCTGTGGAGCTCACACATCAGGGCTCCCACTAAGGTGGTCCAAATAAAACGACTACGGGACAAGGTTCCCTTACCCATCTACCAAATCACATTACCCAAATCTGAAAAGTCCAACACTATCTACACTCTTAAAACAAACGAGCGGTTTTTACTCAGTCTGAGTTAATTTCCACTCCTTTCCGGTTCCGAAAATGCACTTCCCCTATAGGAGTGGATTTCACTATTTTGTTTTAAGAGTGTACAATCTCTCTTTATGGGGGCTGGGGAGCCCAGTCGGTTAGGCGTTCGCCTAGTATGCGAAAGGTCCCAGGTTCGGGTCCGGGCATCGCCAAAATAACTGCCGACCTATAAACGGCCCGTGCAGCCAAAAATGTCCGACGAATAATACCCCGTGTAGAGGAAGTGCACGTTAAATAGCCTCCAAAGTCCCAACGCTGCGTACGATGTCGCACTTAACGGTTGCGTTGGGTGCCTACTCGGGGGTCGGCTCGTCACTTGACTGTGGTTCTAAAATACGACGTCCGTCGCCAATAGCCCTCATGTAGCTCTAGTGCGACGATAATTCAAACTAAACTAAACAAACTCTTTATGGGTATTGATGTAGAAGTTCATAAATTCATCAGGCCAAATAAGATAAACTAGTGTTTCAACTGTCAGCGATGGGGACACTCCTCGGCCAATTGCCATGTCAAACCCAAGTGTGTAACGTGGCTAGTACCACGAGAGCAGGTCTTGCACTAAAACTAGGGAAACTCCTTCCAAATGTGCCAATTGCTCGGGAGAACACCCGGCTGATTATCGTACCTGCTCTGCGTTGCCCAAACCCAACCGTCATACTAACTCCTCTCGTGCGCAGACCTTTGATAGGTCATCTCATGTCCGTAGCAACAATACTTATGCGCAAGCCACGTCTCGCCCACGCACTCGAATTATTGTCCCTTCTGCTATGGAACAGGCCAGAATAACCATTTCTGATAACTATGAGGAGGATGATGAGATACTCATGGACACGGAGAACTTCGCCCTCAAACAGGAAAACGCTCTCAAACTACAAATGCAATCTATGACGAGCAATATGGAGAAAATGCTCCAAATGTAATATTTGGTTTTCGGTGCACTCTACTATGTGTTTTGTAAATTCTGCTGATTCTTCTATAAACTGTTTAAGTATTGGATGATAGAATCGAGGTGATGCTGGTCTAGGATTCTTCCAGATTATATTTTTTAGATCATTATCTTCGAAATACAGTTCAGTGGTACACTCGAAATAAGAAATCTATTCGAATCTAAAGAATTAATGGATTTGAATTTCTGTTTATATTGGCTTTGACTTGAGCTGCCATCCCACATAGCCACTATTGTCTACAAGATATCTATTGTTAATCTACGTGATCCATTAGCCGTTCGAGATGTCTATTGGACATCTATGGCATATCTGTCCACAAAATCTATTCTTTGGATATATATTGGATATCTCTGTGTAGACTAATTTAGACATAGACATTTAGGACATCTAATAGATAAGCATCAACTCTTATTTGTTAGACATCGATATTCTGGATATCTAATAGATGCGCACGTCGTTATATTTTTCGACTTACCAAAATTATATTTCTATTAGATGTCTAAATCAAGGACTTCGAAGATATTGGTTTTTGTGTTAGATACTTCGTAAAAAGATGGATTTTCGAGAGCTTCGCAATGAATTTTCTCATCTTTTCTTTACATGCGCATGTCCACATTTATCCACTACACGTCTATAAATGTCGTATGATGTCTATAAATTTCATATAACCTGTAGAATTCAACTTATATCCACTAGTAGTCCATTTTAACTAAACTGAATCTATGAGGTCTATAAAAATTATAAAATCGATTACTAATTGACGCCATATCTAAAGTACGTATTTATATCTATTAGTCGTCTACTGCAACCAATAAACGTCATTGAGATCATTGTTGGCTCTGGTTTCAACTTCTTATGGATATTCGGCTATGAATACCAAATTATTAAAATCTGATGAATGATCTTTAAAAGAAGTAATATTGATTAAAAAAAAAGTTCATCATCTGCCAAATATTTGCCTTTCCAGTTTTACGCGTTAAAATATACATATTACTTAAGAATGTCTTTAACATTAAAAAATATATGTATATAGTTATGCTATATATTTTTTAATTTCGGATTTAAATTAGTAAACTTTTTATGCCTGTTTCTAAAAAAGATTAGGGCAAGAAACAAGAAAGTTTGCTGAAAAATAGAGAAGGGCATTATATGATATGCCGAAGATTGATAACTATTATTTTAATTACTAATAGTTGAAAAAAAATTACTTTTACTTTATTTTAATACAGATGGCAGCACTGACAGCCCATTAGGGTAAAAAAAACAAGTACACTGCTTAAGCGCCTAAACCTGAGAAAAAGCGCCAACTGTTATGGCAACCTTGTAACCTTGCCCGTGCTAAGATAGTGGTTGATTGATGAGGGAGAGGATAGGACCCTCTGAAAGGGTCGAGGGGAGGGGGGAAGAAGGGGGGTTAACGTGAACCACCCCATGGTTTAAATAAAAGAAGCTATAGACGGTCGACAGAAAGTGTCAAACATTCTGTGATTCGGACTTCAGAATGGATCCGCGTGCGTCGTATTTTGGCCCTTGGCATCGCTATCTTCATCGCTTTCTTCCGATGAATTATCATCGGAAGAAAGTTCAGAGGATGAAATGTAAAAAAAAAAAAAACATAGAGCATAATATTTTGGTTTGGCAACATTTAAAGTCAAATGACGAAAAGTTACGACAATATTTTCGTTTGAAGCCCAGCC
>JAFNEN010001357.1:0-33379 GCA_019343175.1 Oedothorax gibbosus
ATATGCTCATTGACACAAAAATCTCAATTTTTTCAAAAGTGTCACTTGGCACGTTCTTTCACTAAGCTCTCCAATGGGCTTGTTTCAACACTTTGTCAAAGAAAACAAAACAACCAATGAAATGGCAGTATAAAGAGCGTGACATCATAAGAAATATTCCCATTGTGACTCCCGTCGCCCTCGTGTAGCTCTAGTGCGACGATAATTCAACCTAACCTAATCCCGGACTCGTTCTTCTTTTCCCACCAGACTACCTGGAGCGCGAGTGCGGGAACGGATCCGTCGTTCTCCCCTTGTCCGGATCTATGGGTCCGGAGTCCGCTGTCCTGGTGCACGCCACCCAGAGTCCCTCGTACTCCCTGGCGCTGTCGTGCCATGTGACGGTGTCTGCCCCCAAAGGACACCGCGTCACGCTCAGCGTCCGGCTCGTCGACTTCAGGGCGAGGTGGGACGGAGCGTGCGAGGACTACGTCACGGTAAGCAAACAATTAATCTATTATTATTAATAACTAGCTGACCCGACAGACGTTGTCTTGTCTTTACTATGAATATTGAATTCTAATTGAAAGTTGATCGAAAAATCCATCGATCCTTGGCAAATGCAGCCAAAAATGTCCAAAGAATAATACCCATGTGGTGGGAGTGCACGTTAAATATTTTTCAAAGTCCCGACGCTGCGTACGATGTAAAAGTTTGCATTGGGTGCCTAATCAGGTGTTGGCTCGTCACATGACTGTGGTTCTAAATAAAGACGCCCGTTTCCGATATCCCTCTTGTATAGCTCTAGTGCGACGATAATTCAAGCTAACCCTAACCCATACAACTGGATGGGAATACCTATACCCAACGCTAAATTTTTAACTTCGGCAAAAGCCGCCAATTCAACATTCAAATTCGGAAACAAAAAAAATCAAAGATTTCAATTAAATAAATAAAATAATGATATTCAAATAAAAATCCTACAAATTAAACTCACGTGCTCTGACGTGCTTATACTTAATTTTCGTTCGCGTTGAACGTGCTTCTTTTAAATTGAAATAAAAAGTATAAATTCTAATCTTATACAATGCTATTCCTATGGAGAAATCGGCTCACGTTTTGCACTCCTACACCCGTTCGGGTTCGAATTTCGAATAACTCATTCATTAAGAACCTTCTCCTGACAATAACAAACGCAACGAAAAAATAATTGTTTGCTGTTTAATTTATAGATAAGATAATGTTATTATTAATATTATTATTATTAGTATTTGAGAACCAATATCCATGCCTTTACCCGGGTTCAAATCCCGGGTAAGGCTAGATATTTGTGTTGTCTTGAGTACATGCGGAGAACGTGCTCGTTAAATAGGTGGGTCTAAAAAACCTGTGGGTGGTCATAGCGCAGTACCATGTGTGTATAGGTTTGTCTGGAGAAAAATGCCCCTCCCCTCCAGCGAAGTGCCTAAATTGAAGAGGTGGCGCCCACTCGTAGTAGAAGTCGGACATCCACCCTTAAGGGGTACTCAAAGTCTTGTGTCAACAGATGCTACTGCAGCCTCTTGCCTTCCAAGCACACGACAACAACAATAATATTTAACCAAACAGCATTCCCCTCACGCTATCTAGCTCAGAAATAAGGAATCATTTATGCGATTAGGCGGTCTACTGAATCACCAAACTTATTATGACATTTTCTTATAAAAACAATGGGGTTATTTCACGGAGGATCTGGCAATAGCTCCGCGGTTTGGTTTTCATGTCTCTCGAATTACTGTGGTTTTGGTATTCGGGAGTGAGTTTTCGAACAGAATATTTTAGTTGTTTAATTTTTTTTAATTCCAACTTCTTTCAATGCAAGTTTTGATAAATGATTAAAACAACCAACAGCACAGCAAGAAGTTGCAATTTTAAAAAATAACAACTAAAATAACTTATTTTTAGTTAACTCAATTTCGAATATCAACAAAAGTAATTCGAGAGACATGAAACCAAAACCGCAGAGCTATTGCCAGATCCTCCGTGAAACAACCAGATTGTTGAGATCGCTATTTTGTCGACGGAATACACTCATTTTGAGTCGGCATCCATGAATTGAATTGTGCACCATGAAACTGGTCGCATATCATAAGAAGCATATGAGCTC
The DNA here is from genome assembly GCA_019343175.1 of Oedothorax gibbosus. Classification (NCBI taxonomy): domain Eukaryota; kingdom Metazoa; phylum Arthropoda; class Arachnida; order Araneae; family Linyphiidae; genus Oedothorax; species Oedothorax gibbosus. The sequence continues at coordinate 2,126 of JAFNEN010001357.1, forward strand.
TCCGTGACGTCACGTTAGTTATCCTGTTGACAGTGTCGGATTTTTCGAAGAAGAATCCTTCTCACACAGGGTGGCTATACTTACAGGTTCCGAACAGGTTTCGAGAGCATGTTTTCTCTCATTTTTGGAACACCGGAAACCGACACTCCATAAACAGGACGGATGCCAAACAGGTTTCGAGAGCATGTCTCCTCTTTTCGGAACAGCCGAAACCGACACTGACGGATACCGTGACATCACGGAAAACTAGCTTCTCTGGCCTTGTAAGTTGATCCTTGCGCCGGTGTCTTTTCTTATTGCTAAAATTGTATAAAGCTTTACGTTACTTAGACTGATGGGAACCTATGGACAAATAGCTTGTGGCGGTTACCACACGCACGCAACCTCAATCAATCATCCACTCGCTAGAGGGCGCAGATTTACCTCTGCGTTCCTTCCAGTATCCTGAATAACAACGGAAATAGTAGTATATAAGCCGAGGTAACTCATCTCCACCTTGAGGATGATTTTGGTAGACTGTGGGTTACTGCAGAGGCCGCTACAAGCTTTTTTTTTTATTGTAAAGGGGGTTTCTTGTCTCCTAAGATTACAGTGTGATTCCATCCTGTAGATCCGCCGCATCAACTACTGCCACAAGCTGTACCGCGAAGACGAAGATCAGCATTACGATTCCGACGTCGACTCCATCGAGTTCTTCTACAGGACGTCGGGCAACAACGTCACGCTGTCCGGGTTCCAGGGGCTGCAGTTCACCCTCACCGCATTGAGACAGGTACAGACATCCATCCTTATAACGTGGATCATCAGTCCATGGACTTATCTGAAATCTAGTAACTAAGAAAAACAACGCAGATTTTTTTTCCACAAAAAATAATTAAAAAAAAAACCAAAGCAAAATATGATAAACCTACATTTGACGAAAAGTTAGACCTAAAGAAGGAACTTTTAAACAATTCCATGAAAAGTCCTAATACCTAGCCACCCATCACTGCCAAATATTGTTTTCTTTTTCAAAAGTGACTTAGTGTAAATTAGCTTTACATACTATTATTCTTCTCTGTACAAAAAAAAACACAGAGTATGGTTTTTTTCGTTTATTCAAGACATTTTAAAGAAATTAGTTTGTAAGCGTAACTAACGATCGAAGCGTCCCTCTCTCTCTTTTTCTTTTTTTTTTTTTCTCTCTCTCTCTATTTTTTTCTATTTCTTTTCTTTTTTCTCCCTCTTTCTCTCTCTATATCTAACTCTCTCTATCATCTTTTCTCTCTCTTTCTCTCTATCTTTTCGCTCTCTCTTTTCTCTCTCAATATATATTATATTTTTCTTTTCTCTCCGAATACTTCCACAAAAGCGGTTAACTGGATCCTAGATTGATAGTACACAGGATTTCACGATGTAAGACGGTACTGTGGCCGTTCACCACACACGCAACCTCAAATATGCCATCAACAACTAGGTAGCACTGATTTACAGCCACGTTCCTACCACTATTCCAGATTACAACGTTTATAGCAGTATATAAGCCGAGGTAACGAGGTATCTCCACCTTGAGGATCCTTTTGGTAGACTGTGGGTTACTGAGGCCGCTACAGTACCATAGACCTAAAACGTAATGTTTAGACTTAATGTTCTCGATTCCGACAGTACCTCTTGCACTGAAATCTCCAGAATAGAAAGTTGCCATGCAAAAAGTTTCGTTACTGGCTCCAACAAGGTTGGAGGAACTAAGGAAAAGGATTTGGAAAAGTGATTGTGCTCTTCATTTTGGCCTATGGGATGCCTGGTTTCGCAGTTCTATTAAAATCTACTCAAATTATACTAGTCCCCGAAAACATCCTTAGAAGTAACTGACGGGCAAGCATCAAACTCTACTTCGATAACATGACTCTCTCAGTCTCTAACCTTTATCCTTCACAAAATCATATTATGTATCATAATATATGTTTTAGCTGACAACCAGTAAACTATTTATTATCAAAATGTCAGTACACTGTTCACCTGTTTTTCTGTTTCAATATACCGGGTGGCCCAGCGGGTAGTGTTTGAAACAAATGAAAAAATAAAAGCAAATATGAGATATGAGAGGAATTTAATGACGTTTATTGAATGGACATATTGGGCAATTTATGATAAAGAGGTTCGAAGGCCCGCCATCTTTAACAAGGACAGCAGTTAGGCGGTTCTCGAATACAACCATACTCCATACTCCTAACAAATACCTTCCCCCCCCGTACTCCTTTTGTTTGACCAATTATTTTTTTGGGAAGCTTTCTTAAGCTTTTGTGAGAAGTTCCACAAAAAGAATTGGCCAAACAAAAGGAGTATGGCAGGAGTATGGAGGAAGGTATGGGTAAGGAGTTGGAGTATGGTTGGACTCGAGAAACTGAATAACTGCTGTCCTTGTTAAAGATGGCGGGCACTTCGAACCTCTTTATCATTAATTGCCCAATATGTCCATTCAATAAACGTCATTAAATTCTTCTCATGTTTTATTTGTTTTATTTTTTCATTTGTTTCAAACACTACCCGCTGGGCCACCCGGTATTTTATTAAAGTAAAATAAAGTACAGTGAAGTAAGTGTTTCTATTCTCCCATTGCTTCTCCGTTTGGCAGGTGCGCCGTCGTCGAACGAGAGCTTCTCGTGCGCCAACGGTCACGTGGTGTTGGTCGGGGCTCAAGTGCGACGGACACAACAACTGCGGGGACAGCAGTGACGAGGACCGGTACGGGGACGCTCAGTGCGGTGGGTACACGCCATTCTCCTTTATTTATTACACTTTTGGTTTTACGAGGCTCCATTACTCCAAGATACATTTACACTCAAATGGCAAGTTACTTAAATTATTTGCTGTTGCTAAGTTTTGGCGGAACAATTAGTGTTTTAAACCATTCACTTTCCTAAAAAATGACTGAAGAAAATTGCAGTTCCACATTTGAAATACGAATAAAGCAAAATATAAATAATATTAAAAAAAAATAATGGCTTGAATAATGAATTGACTTTTAACTACTACAGCGAATGGACTATAACATATTAAACTACTAATTTTTGGAACATCAATTTGAAAAACACACAAAGTGAAACATGATCGTCTCATAATTAGTGTCTTCTCGTTGTTAGGGTATTTAAAAATATATTGCCTTGTGACCATGTTTAAGATGCTATAGAATTTTCTCAAATTCTATTTTACATTTGGAGGGAAAACATACTGAAGTCGTCTTATTTTTCTCTCGCCAGGGGGCGGTGGAGGTGACCGCGGCCCGGACATCCTGATCGTGCTCGGGCTGCTCTAACGTGTTTCCTCCTGCTCGTGATGTGCGCCGCCACCCTCTTCTGCACCAAGAACGAGCGCGTGCGCAGGTTCTCGACGCGCGTGCGCACAGGCACCCTCTCCTTCCTGCGGGGCGCGCACAGGAATTCCGCCACGGTGTGAGCTGGCCCAATCAAGAACGCTGCCTCTATATATGACTCCTGCCTTCCCTCATACCAAAGTTCTAGAAGAGCGGTCTATATCAAGACTGGTTTAAAAAGACTGGACATGCTACAGCGATAATAAAAATCGTGCGTTCTCTCACACGGACATATACCGGCCGTCCATTAACAGAACTGGAAGCTTCGAGCAGATTAGTTGTTACTTGTTAGCTTCCACACTACCTTTAAATGTAAAAAAATGGAAAGTTTTTTTATAAAAATATATGTCAGTCTGTCAGTCACCCACTTTCATAAACAGAACTACAAATGCTACAAAACCATTGTGATACGTCCAAAGCAATTCAGCGCATCAAAATTAGAAGACATTGAAAATCTCAGAAAAAAAATTCTAATTCGAAGTACTTCAATTACTAAAAAAATTCTAAAAGCCATAAGAAGTCCATTTTTATTGGAATTAAATCACCATTGTCATTCACATCAAACCGCACGAGAAACTTTATATTTATATTAAATAGAGATTTAAGGAAATTATTTTTGTGATATAAATCCCTTTAGAATGACGTCATTAATATATGTCACAAGGAGATTCTTTGATTGCTCGTATTATATGTTTAAAAAGGGACACAAGGCGTTTAATTTTTGCAGACGTAGATTTTCATTTTCACAACTTATTTAGATAAAATGTAAAAGTCGTTAAACCACCAGACTGCATGTTAGAAAATAAGTTTTTTGCGGGTCATGCGGGGTGATTTAAAAAGATTGATACCCGTCACGGGTAAATTTATATGACCATCACCCTTTTAGGTTTTAGGTGTGCCAAATGAGCAGTCCATTCTATATAATGTCTTTGGTCATATACTCATATCTCAGGGTAAAGCGAACAACCTAATACTTTTATAGGTTGTGAGTTCGATTCCTGCTGGCCAAAGACCATTGTGTACGCTATGATGGGGAGTGGTGCACGTTAAAGTCACATCGTGGTCAGTCCTCTAAGTTCCCATGCCAAATCTCTGGGTGTGACAAGCCAATTCTGGGATCCTCTGCTTGGCCTCTGTCTCTAAAATTAGAAGAAATCCACTTACGGTCGGTTAGTGCTGCCCTCTGTTGCGCTCTCGAATTGCACTACTCCCTTTGATTAAGGAATCTACATTCGTAGAAAGTACAAATAATTATTATAATTATTAATTTTTGTGGAAAAGCGTTTTTCTGCAGTAGTACTGCCGACTCATATTTGGTTCTTTGGCAATAGTTGGTGTCAAATGTTTGAGTTCTACTGAAAGGTATAAAACTGAATTACGTTGAGTGTCACTCAGTTATGGTCTATGGGATTACGATTTTTATCGTCTTTTGTATTTCAAAACATTTATGCAACCTATTTTTCTCTGGCGAATAGCCTGGCCAAATATTAGCCATTCATTTCTAGTTAAGTTAAAGGAACCATAGAGCACTAACGATTACGGTTTGGCACAAACTGGAAAGAAGCTTGAAAAACCGGTTGGCTGCACTCTTATATACTAGTACGAAATACTAGTTTATTATTTTACGTATGTAGGTTCTCTAGTATTGAATTATGACGCTCGTCCCCAATAGTCTTCGCGTAGCTCTAATGCGACGATTTTTCAGCCATAGAGTTAAGCCCATTTCACACCTGCACAACTACTTGCAATTCCGTTGCAACTAAATGCAACTGCAACTCGTAACTTGTGGTAACCTGGTTCTTCGGGTTTTCCACAAAAAATTATTTATCTCACAATTTGGCAAGTTTTATCTTTTTGTAAAACTTTTTCAAACCATAGACTCGCTCTTATCTCATTGAAAACATTGCATGCTCTTGAGCGTGAAATTTTCGTTGTTCCTAAAAGTAATTTGTTTCGTTTGTATAATGGAGTCATCAGCCAGAGTGTTTGCACGTGTTGAAGTCTTCTAAAAAGAAATTATGGGCTAGAAAATGGATTCTTAGAAGAAAGCAATTAGGTTGCTTTGATAATTTGGTGAGGGAATTAGCATTCGAAGTAAGTATATTATCGGATTTGTTATTTTTATTTTATCAATTAGATTGGGTTACTTTTATATAAAAAAATTTAAATCGCATTTTTTTCCACATTAAACGTTTTAAGTTATATTGCATGGATAATTATTTAAAAATTAAATCATTGTGTATTTTTATTATTGCATTTTAACCCAATCAATCAACCCATTTTTAATTACGCAGATTTTTGAATTTTTTTTGCAAGCATGTAAAGTTGGCGTCTTAAAAAGTAAAATAAACAACCAGTTGGCGAAGTCTAGTTCGTCACAATGTAGCCAAACAAATACTGAATTCTGATTGGCTAACGGTACATGCAACTTGAGATTTTTTCGTGCTCGCATGAAAAAATCTCACGAACTTGAGGCAACTTTTAAATGCATGGTGTCCTATGGGAGTTGCAAGTAGTTGTGACAAGGTGTGAAATGGGCTTTAGGAAAGAGAGGTCTTTCGTCTTTCTCTTTCCTACCTCTATGATGCTTTCAGTAGCCCTATTGCTTACTTGTTTCGAACATAAGAACGTGTTAGTTTCGATACTTTTTTAATGATTACCAAGCATAATAAATATTATTAAAATGAAAATGGTAATTTTTAAGAGGAACTTAAATTAACTACTACGCAAGTGGTGAAGGTCCGCTCATCGCGTCTTCGTCTTGCGTGTCAAGTTACGCGGCAAGCATAATTGTGTTAAAGCCCTAAAAGAGTTAGGCAGCTGACTAGGCAGCCAAACACAATATTTCCCCAAAATAACTGTGTCGAAAATTGATTGCAACAAATATTTTAGTTTGGTTATCTAAATTTATTCAAAATGGTAAGCTATTTTTCTATAAAAAAAATTCTAAAATTTGTTCATTCGTGTAGCTATATGGTTTTAAACGGTGAAGAAATCTGTTAGTCACACCGATTTAAAGAATGGCAGTTCTCGATTTGAAGATGTGCGTTACGTTTCCAAGCAACGAAAATATTCAATTGTGGTAAACATTCTATTTCACATTTCATTCAACTCAATAGGTATAGCAACCCTACGTTAAATGTCCAAACTCGCCAAATGTCGCCAATTTTCAGACTGGCCATTATACCAAGCTGTATCTTTTCTTGTACCAAATAATGGAGCGAAAAGTAGTAGTATTCTAGCTTTGATGTGACTGGTCCTTCCAGACTGGTTTCCGTTTAAAGTAAGAGTAACAATTTTGAGATTTTATTCCCGGAACATAGGAAGGACATAATCGAATCACTATTTTTATTTTAAAAAAGTTTTTTAAAAAAGGAATGTTATGATTTAAAAATTTTATTTTGACTTATTTTTCCACAAATGTTCCTCCTTGAGCAGAATGTTTTGCCGGGTAGAGATTTACTGTACGGTCCCCCGTGGCGAACTTTCCAAAATCGCGCCAAAAGTTCGTATTTTGGCGACTTTTTCGAAAAAACCACGATTCAAAGAAGATCGTATGGGAATATTTCTTATGAAAACTCAACCAACGGTCCGATAGGGTTGCCGGAAAACGCATCGGTGCGAAGTCATAGAATTCGAATCTTCAGTGGAAGTCAGACAGGTTGCCAGAAAAAATTATTTATCGCCAAATCCGAAAACATCGCGCCAAGGGGGACCGTACAGTAAATCTGATCCGTTTTGCCGATCAAAGACAGAACTTGTGGTTGATCATGTCAAGTCTATTTTTGCTCATTGTAATCCTACACATCTGTCTCTTGTGGATTATTAATAAAGCTGCTTTAATATTATGCAATAGTCTTATAATTGTTGGGGTGAGTATGATGCCACAGTGGCAATTTGAGTAAATTCCTTGTCGCTGGTCCGGCTTCAAATTACAAAGTGTGGTGAGTTTTTAAAGGTTAGGTTAGGTTTTGAATTATCGTCGCACTAGAGCTACACGAGGGCTATTGGCGACGGGCGTCGCATTTTAGAACCTCAGTCAAGTGACGAGCCGACACCTGAATTGGCACCCAACGCAACCGTTAAGGGCGACATCGTACGCAGCGTTAGGACTTTGAAGGATTTTTAACGTGCACTCCCTTACACGGGGTATTATTCGTCGGACATTTTGGGCTGCAGGTGAGTTTTTAAAGAGCTATAAAAAAACTTTTTTTGGTCTTCTAATTGTAAGAAAGGATTGAAAGCGGAACGTATCCAGAAGCTGATGGAGACCAGTTTTTGGGTTACCAAAAAAAATCACAAGCAAAGACAGCGTTCGGAAAGCGTTTTTTTTTTGCTAGCTTAAAAACTTGCTTAGTCTACTCTAGACGATGCTTAGTCAAAAAAGACGTTCAGTATACATTACTTGAGTAGTGGAAATGCTGAATGAATAAAAGCTTACATTATGGTGGCAATGTATGGCAAAAATTTTACTGTTGGTGTAAAAATGTACCACACTTGTAATACGTACGCTCTAATTTTCTTAAAGTTGCTCTTCCTTGAGAGAATATTGTTAATAAAATCGTAATTATAGCTTTTTTTTCTGTTGAGTCTGAAAGGTACTGCTACTGTGGCACTGTAAGTATAGCAAAAATTATCAAGAACTTTGTTTTGAAACAAGCTTAAAAAAATTCTCCACAAACTCTATTGCCTTGCATGCAAAAGGCCCCACGTTCAGACTCAGGCAGTGCCAAAATAACTGCTGACCTATAAACAGCCTGTGCAGCAAAAAAGTCTGACCAATAATATCCCATGTAAAAAAAGAATGCAGATTAAATATACTTCAAAGTCCCAACAGAGTATACGATGTCTCCCTTAAAAGTTATGTTGCATACCTACTCAGGAGTAAGCTCGTAAGTTGCTTGTGGTTCTAAATGACGTTGCCAATAGCTAGGAGTTTGGGATCAATTCCCGGGTAAGGCTTGGTTATAAATTCTACCTATCTCGAGTCTTGTGATATGGTGAAAACAACCTCTCAGGCTGCCATGTCATCATAAATTATAAATATCAAAAATTATCAATTCACTTTAAATCAAATAATTTCAACTACAAATTATAACCTTCATTTTTTATTTGGATAAGCTGTAAGACTGTAATTTTTATGTTTAGTATGAGCATGAAATATAGTGATATAAACATCTATAAGTAGTCCCGTTTTCCAAAATTTATAAACAATTGAAGGGCTTAGTGGAAGGTGCTAAGTGACAAAAAGGTGAAAACAAGAAAATGAGCATTTTTCATTTGCACTTAGATACGTAAAAAATGGCACTTACAAAAGGTAAAAAATACACAACTTAAAGTTTATGAAAGGAGGAATCTTGTTATATTTAAAGGAGAGAATAGCATGTCCATGGACCCAAAAATCACCATTAGCAAATTCTTCCACTAAGCTTTTGAATTTGTCTTTAAAGTCTGACTATGGGGTTGTTTCACGGAGAATCTGGCAATAGCTCTGCGGTTTTGTTTTCATGTCTCTCCAATTACTTTTGTTGGTATATTCGAAACTGAGTTTTCTAAGAATAAGTTATTTTAGTTGTTTACTTTATATGCTGTCAAATAGGATAACTTGCCCAAGCTTTGCAATCTAATAACTTTTTATTAAATACACCGTTTAAAAATTTGCTTTATGATTGGGACTAAGTTACTCCTTTCGATGGTACTGTTAAATATTCCATTTGTTCATTCAAAGTTCTTAAATTAGTTTACTATTAAATTGATAGCGAACAATGTAGTAATGAAAAATTAATTTAGCTATGATATTTAATATTTTAATTAAATTATTACATAATTTTCCTCTGGGCTAGGCATAAGATGCTTATATTTTATAGTTCAGTGTACGGTTTTAACACACACATAAACGCTTTGTAACCTTGAACTATGATCAAGGACGAAACTACGAAAAAAACCACCTGAATAATAAAAATTATTATTTACTTATTAGTTTAGTCTAGTCTAGTTAGTTTGTCTTATTAGTTTATTAGTTTGAAATACGACTCTTCCTTCAGATGTTTTATGAAAATTTATAAAGATAAGGGAAAAAGAACGTTTGTAAATTGGCTGCATTAAATCTCTTTAGTCTTTATAGACATCAAGATTCAAGAAAAATGCCCCAAACTTTACAAAATGAACGTGTTTAACGTTAATCATAGTTTAATATGTAAACAAAGCGAAAGCTGTTCTCCTATTTTTTCTTTTAATTTATCATTACACAAAATTTTATGAGTCTGCTGTTTTAAATCGTTTTGAATTTTGAGTAACCATCAGAACTGCACAGTAAGTACTCATCCCAACTCTCGTAAACCACGTAATGCAAAATCGAGTCGGACATTATCATATCTTTTTTTCCTCTATTTAAATTGATGTGCTTATCAGCAAATATTATGTTTTCAAAACATACTTGTAAATAAACAGGTATATTTGTTTGAAAAATATGTTTTGATATTAAGAATATGTGCGTAGGATTTTGCTGATGTCTTAGGAGGATATGTTTTGAATTTGTTGTTTATCTCTTAGACATGGCTATCAGCTTATGATCACAATAGGGTACTTGACTGCATCGCCAAAATACCTTCCAATATTATTTAAATTATAGTTAAAAGTCAAAAATAACAAATGCATATAATTTTTTTGCGAAATAAATCTTTAAATTATTAAAAAAATCATTTTAAAAAGGCATTTTTTTCACGTGATCATCACGTGATCACAAACACAACGGTTTGGCTGACGTCACTTGTAACTATAAACAAACCGGCGTGATGTTTTTTGTTTTCTGATTAAACTTGATTTAATCTAATTTACTCTTGAAATAATAAATATTGAGATAATGTAAGGCTTTTTACAGAAGCGGATATTTCAAATTTGCCTAAAATCGATTCCAATGTGGTGTTTCAAAGTTTGTTTATAGTCACTAGTGACATCACAGATACCACGTGACAGCCAGGAAGCGTTTTCGGGAGTGATTTTTCGTCCTAATTTTAAAATTTATTTTTCTGCCTTTTATTGGGGTATTTGAAAAAAAGAAAAAAATACGGGTCTAATATTTTTGGCATAAGAATATTTTAAGCCAATAAAAATTTTTTAGTCAAGTACCCTATTGGTGTTGAAAGAATCTGGAACTTATCCGAAGCAAAAAAATGCGTAACATCTATTTTTGATTTTATAGTCTCCCTACTTGTAGTCTCACGATTTAAGAAGATCCCCTGAGCAAGTTTACAGAAAATATTGAATTTTCAGAAATTCTCTTTTACTTTTAACAGTTGGCAAAGTTAAAATCACCGAATTCTACTCATCTCAGAAATTCCAAAATTTCCTAATTTCAAAATCGGTGCAGAATTCCTATTTCAGAATAACTGGAGGGTGGTAGAGATTTACTGTACGGTCCCCCTTGGCGAACTTTCCAAAATCGCGCCAAAAGTCCGTATTTTGGCGACTTTTTTTAAAAACCATGATTCAAAGAAAAGATCGTATGGTAATATTTCTAATGAAAACTCGACCAACGGTCCTATAGGGTTGCCGGAAAACGCATCGCCGCGAAACCGTACAGTAAATCTGATCCAACTGGGTGTATTCACAATTTGGTTAGATTATACTTGAGGGTGCCCTCGCCAAGCTGGGCGATGTTGTTTCTTTTATGGGAACGTCTATATTTTAATGAATATGTATTTAATTTTAGTTTAGTTTAGCAATCGTGATTCTTATTGGTTTAGATTTAAACGTTATTTTCGAATGTCCATGATTCTGATTGGTTTAGCATTGGTTCTGCACGAATAGGACTGGCTCCAAAAAAAATTCGCCAATTTCGCCAAGGGGCACCCTGATTATCCCCAATTTTTTAATTGAGGAAGTTTGTCGATTTCATTTTAGAATTACCGTAAATTTGTCAGAGTGCTTTCTTTTGTAAACAACAGAGAATGACTTTGTTATAATAAAACACAATGTTTCTTTGCAGTGGAAGTTACGTCCAAGCCAGAGCTTAAATATCTCAACAAATCTATTTTTTTTATTATAACAATAATATTTTTTTGTTGGGCAGGGTTGCCAGCAAGATGTTTTTTGTGCGTTGTTTGATTGGCACATTTATCTATTGAAATTATTTCCAAAATAAATTTCTTTCACCTCAGAAACCAGAAAACTTATTTAAATTTCACTTAATTCTGTGTATTTTTTAAAAATTATTGAAGTGCAAAATTTTTTTTTAAATATTTCATCTAAAATAAGTTGTTTTAAGAGGAATTTTTAGACTGATTTTAATGTTTTGCGATGGGCGTTGGTTTGGAAGAAATAGCGTCACACTAGAGCAGCATTTTTGGCGGATCGGTGACGGACCTATTACTTTTAAAAATCGAAGTAACGTACTGAAGCAGACATCTGAGTGGGCACCCAAGACTGACATAGTATACAGGGTCAGCGTATTGAACATGATGGATTTTACCTGCACCAGCCCCATATAAATGGGGTTATTTATTAGTGTTTTTTCCCTTTTTTTATACGATCCATTTATGTGATGTTTAGTGCAAAGACAGAACCTGTGTGAACGTAAAATCCACGTCTTAAATAATAATTTCATTTAAAATAAGTTGTTTCACCGAAAAGAATTTTTAAAAAAAATCTTATTTATTAAGAACAGTTAGTTTTCTGTTACTTGTCGGCGTTTTTTTAAGTTAGGATCGAAAATAAACCTTGTTTGAAAATTATTTTTGAATACTAATGAGTTCTATTTCGAAACGCCAGTCTGATTTGAAGTTTTCAGCATTAAATTATTGTGAAAATCGTCTGTAAAAAACTATTTTTTTTAATTACTGAAAAAATGTATTGCTATAGTTTTTTCAATGCACTTTCTTGTTGTGTTACAATGGAGCGAAAAAAGTTTGACTAGATGAGGCGTTGATATGAAAATCATATTGTTCGGTTGTATAAAATACTCAACAATCAATAATTTAAAAACTCGTAGAATAAAAACAATTTTGTATTCCTGCTGTGCCAAATCAAAGTCGATGTGAAAGTTGCCAAACCGCCAATCCTAATGGTCGAAATTTTGTCTTATCTAATTGGATGACACTCCTTTGATATTCCTATGCTCTGTTGCGTCAGAATTGAAAAAAATATATATATTCTAATCAAATTAAAGAAAAAAAATTAAATTTATAATAATAATGTATTCAATATCAAACCAAGTTATTTTTGAAGCTTGCAGAGCCTTTTGTTCTCAATTATTACACTCTGCAATGGGAACTATTTACTCTTTTTCTCACATAATAATATTCCTCTACTGCAAAGAAAGATTGCATTTAAGTATAGAGAATTATTTTTTCAGTTAACTTAAGAACGGTCAGTTAACAGAGAGATCCGGATAACAAAGGAAAGGATAATCGAGGTTCTGCTGTAATTTATAATTGTGAATGATATTATTTATGTTAAGTCATTTTACAAGTACCGGGTGGCCCAGCGGGTAGTGTTTGAAACAAATGAAAAAATAAAAACAAATAAGGGACATGAGAAGAATTTAATGACGTTTATTGAATGGACATATTGGGCAATTAATGATAAAGAGGTTCGAAGTGCCCGCCATCTTTAACAAGGACAACAGTTAGGCGGTTCTAGAACCCAACCATACTCCTACCCATACCTTACTCTTTCCTCCATACTCCTTTTGTTTGGCCAATTCTCTTTGTGGAACTTCCCACAAAAGCTTAAAAAAGCTTCCCACAAAAAGAATAGGCCAAAAGGAGTATGGAGGAAGGTATTTGTAAGGAGTATGGAGTATGGTTGGATTCGAGAACCGCCTAACTGCTGTCCTTGTTAAAGATGGCGGGCACTTCGAACCTCTTTATCATTAATTGCCCAATATGTCCATTTAATAAACGTCATTAAATTCTTCTCATGTCTCTTATTTGTTTTTATTTTTTCATTTGTTTCAAACACTACCCGCTGGGCCACCCGGTAAGTTATCAAGTAATTTTGCCACTCAACCACCAGCCCGAACTTAATACTTTTGCTGCAAATGATGCCTTAAGGTATCCCTAATAATGAGAAAATACCCATTTTGAACAAAAAGCTGCTCGAAAAAAAAAATAGCTGTTAAACTTGAAGACTTTAAAAAGATCAGACGTTCTAAACTGAACTGTGACTTACACTGAATTGAAAGGTGCATACGGTTTTATGTGTATATAATAAGGTAATTCTTTAAAAAAATAAAATTTTAAATTTTAACTTGATAATGCAATTTTTAAAACTGTGAATTTTCCTTAAATTCTTTTATTACTTTTTTCAAAATATGTCTTCTCGAACCATTGAAAACATTTCTTACAATTCTTTTTTGCAGCATATTTTAATTTATTTTTTTTACCCACTTATTCTACAATCTGAGGGTTTCGGTGGTAAGTTTACAACTTAAGGCTGTTTTTCTAGGGTAACATTTTTTAAATATCTGCAATCTTTATTAAAAAAAATGAATATAGTGTTTTGACTATCTATATTTTCGCCCCATTTCAATGTCCTTAGATTTTAGTGCTTAACAAAGTTAGAACTGTACCTGGTTAGTTAAAAGGAAATTGAAATATCTTAAGTACATTATATGAAATGTGGCTATGAAAAGTGGCATTCTGCGTACTACCAAAGCGGCTTGATGGTTTATCGACAGTATTGATAAAAATTTAGAAGTAAAAGAATTTGTATATTAGATTTTTTTAAAAAGTTTTTCTGTGTATAAATGTGTAGAAAAATTGTGTCGATGATTAATAACTGAATATTCGATTATGCCATTCTTATGACATAGCAGCAAATGTTACATATAGCGCCGGATTTCTAAATAGGCTAAGTAGGCTGTAGCCTAGAGCGGCGAATTTTTTGGGGCGGCAAATTTTATGACCCATTAAAGCGGCATGTGGCATACAATTTTTTTTTATAAAGATACAAATAATTATAAGAAAGAAAACAAATAATTTACATTAATGCATAAACCGTAAACGTAATAGTACTAATATTTCGTAGCAAACATGATCGCTGCGAGGACAATTGCACCCCCTCCTCCCGGATTTCGAAGTTGACAGAAAAATAGAACAGTTTTAAAAATTCGCGTATTTCGCTTTAGATTTGGTGTGAAATGGTACATAGATTATTCTAATATGTGTATCTATTTTAAACAGCACATACCACCCTATTTGCAGCTTATCAGCTACCTTTCCCCGAAGGGGGAGAATATTGTGGCAGGGGCTGCAAATCAATCGTAGCCTACAAGCGGCAAATCTTTAAATCCGGGCCTGGTTACATGGCAGCAAAAATCAGCGTAGTTGTATGTAGGGGGTTAGTGTTAAGAGGACTTCGACTGAGGGTGAAACTAAAACTGACTCTCCTAATGTTAACCTACATTAAATTAAAATAGTTAGAAATCCTTTCTTTTTAATTATGTCTGAACTTATCTGTTTTATTGTTTAGGTTTGCATAAAGCACGATACAAGAAGTTTTACTGCAGAATAGCATGTAGCCTTTAATTTTAAAATCGGGTTTATGTTAATGTGAAAATTGAAATTATTGTAATCTTGGAAGAAAAAAAACTAACCAAAGTGACTATGTAAAGTTATTGATAATTGCAATTAGTAAACTAAACATGTTTTATGTGATCTTATCTAATTAGATATACAAGCTATTGTGTACAGTTAAAAGTATATTTTATGCATTGTTCTCTGTTCGAAATTATTATTTTTGTACTGTCTTAGCAAATGGAATAAAAATCTCATTTTAAAATTATTTTGTTTAGATTATTTTGTGTGCGATGTTACTTTCACAGAATGATTAAAATGAAATTGTTGTAACTGTAATATTGTTTAGGAAATATACCATTTCCTTTTGAGTTGTTCAGCATATTGAACTGATGGATTTATTCGAGTCTATTTTCTTAAAGGTATTTTGTTATTTGATAATGTGACACTGTTTTAGGTCAGATGGTATATTAAAAAAAAAACATCTCTCCACAGTCCTACTTTGCAAATGGCTGCTTACGGTCTGATGACAAGGTCACTACCTGAGCTGGTGCTTAACACAGCCAGCCCAGATTGATACGGACTATAGAGGTAGGAAGGAGGTGTAGAGAGGTCCTCCAGTTGTGAAAGGATTTGAAGCAGGGGTGTCAGGTTTTTCGAGCTACTGCGCTAAACATACTGATACCGAGGTATCCCAAGATGCACAGCTCTAGCCTGCTTCATTTGTGCGCTACTGCGCATATACAAGGACCTATCTATATTCTCCTTCCTATCTCTATGATACGGACACTGCTAGCTAGCTGCGTTAAGCACCAGCTCAGGTAATGCCCTTATCATCTGACCGTAGTCAGAAATTTAAAAAAAATCGCTAGAATAGAAAAAAAGGGAGGATAACATTTAAAATTCTGGCATTTAGTAAAAGTTTAACTATCTAAAAACTAACTACAATATAATGGCAGCTACTGCCTCTCTCGAATCCCAAAAAATTAAAACTCTAGTATAATGGGTTCATACAACATCTACACTTGACAAGGAATAAAGCTTTTTAGCAAACTAGTTTCTCAAATCACGAGTACAACACCTGAAATAACAGGACACATTACTATAGACATCGGGACGTGGAACCCGAGTAAATATAAGGGGTATCACTCGCATCGAGGGTTTTATGAACCATAGATGTAGTGGACTACTGCCAAGCACGAATTTCCGTCAGCGCTACTCTTTCGAGCTCGCCGAGCAAGCCTGGAGACTGACCAGTGGAAATAAATTCAAATTCTTATAGCAGACAACAGTATCACATATAAGAATAATTTAATAAGATCTCGATAGCTCAACGGTTAGCGTATCGGACTTGCAAGCGGTAGGCCCGGGATCGAGTACAGGAACAGCCGATGAAGAACTAAAGTCGCCCTCCTGGACCGCATCAAGACATACATGTAACTAGCTACTGGGCATGGACAATCCATAGTAATTAAGCATATAAGTGGAATATATATATATTTTTTTCAGCTCAGACGGTTTGAACCGTTTTTTGCTATTTACGCCCCAGGATCGAAAATCCGGAGCTGTCGTGCCGGTCTGTGTAGAGTAGGCTGGTGAACGATAAATCTGTCTGTAATATGTGCGCACTGTAAGATGATAAGGGCACTACATGAGCTGGTTGGTGCTCAACGCAGCCAGCTCATGTAGTGTCCTCGTCATCTGACCGTACGAGGTTTCGAATTTTCTTACCCGCTCAGGTGTTGGCTTGGTCATTTAACCCAAACCTATCAGTTGCCCAATGAGTTACTGGAATCGACCTTGAACCATTGGGACTAGCTCATTGTGCAGCCATTCGGCTTGGTTTAGTTGAATATGACAAAGCCAACACCTGAGCCGGGAAACACTGCGCTTAAATAAAATACCAAGCATAAACGTAAGTAATATTTATTTATTCTTTATATTTATACATTCGTTCATTTCTGCTCAACAGGAAAAACATTACAAAGCGTCACTTGACCAGGGTTACAAATTACGAGGTGTAATTGGCTATGTTAAAGCTCCTAAAGGAGGCTAGAAATAGGCAGCTGGAAACGATAACATTATAAACTTTTTTCCTTTTTGTAATGTAAATTGCATAAACGCTTATGAGAAATAGTTTCCTGAATATTTCATAGAATACACAAATTTTCCCCGTTTTGTGCAAGTTGATTAGTAAGAATCAATACATTTCAGCTTGGTTAGTGACAAAATACAAGGCTACATCAGGCAATTATTATATACAATTATTTCTCTTAAGCTGACAAGAATCTTTAATATTTAAGTACTTTTTGGTTTATTTGTCTTATTCGGTTTATTCAAGACAAAGAATTAACTTTCTGCAATAAAAAATATTGCACAATATCAAGCAATAGCACAATATAAACTATTAATACCAGTAAGTCGATTTAACAGAAATATTAATAATAACATATTATAGAGAAAGAGCTCCCAGACCTATGTTATTTTCTCATTAATAAAATATATCGGATTAGGCAGTGTTTTCATATACTTATAATTGTATGCATAGTACTCGCTAGATTGAACCGACGGCCAATTACTCATAAAATAAGTAAATTATAACTTTGTCATTTTCTCAGGGCTGATTTTTACGTATGCTTTAGAAAATATTGTTAAAAGTTAATGATCAAAACTACCAGACACTTGCCACCAGCTGAAACTTTTGCCGGACGTTTTAAATGTCCCTGTGTATTTCGGACTTTCTCAAACGCTTTCTGATAACTTTTCTTCATTTTTTTTTATCCCTTATCGACTCAGTTTTATTTCTGTCACCATAAAAGTAACAAACCCCCCAATAACAGCCCCCCCCCCCCCCCGAAAAAAAAAAAATCGAAGGGAAGTTCTCTATTTTCGTAAAATTTGTGTTTAGTTAGAAAACACGTAGCGCCATATTGCACCACCATATGCATGTAACAAAGTCTGAACTTTATAGGAACCTTTAAAGCGTCTGGCAGTATTGATTACTAACTTTTAACAATATTTTCTAAATATCTCATTTTCTCAGAGCAGATTTTAAGTATAACTTATATTTTACCTAATTTTTGCCCCGGTACTTGTAACTTGGCCGTCAGTTCACTCTAGCGGGTACTATGCATACACTAAAAGTATATGAAAACACTGCCTCAACGATATATTTTATTGATGAGAAAATAACATTGGTCTGGGGGCCCTGGGACTATTAATACAGATGGTAAAAAACAGATACACATTTAGGACAATTTAGTAAAAGTACAAGATTAAATATGGCATGCATCCACTGGAGTTTTAAACTCCAGTTAAGATGAATAAATTGAAGTTTTGTTGACTCATTGGCAGTTTCTCTCAGCATCCATGCTAGGTTAGCTACCGCCGTATATGGCGATCAATATACTCGGGGAACACCTGAGATTGCACCAACGGGGGAAAACGTCTGAGCCAAAATATATAAAAAATTTTCCCATTTTTTTACTCACTGAACAACAGTAATAAAAAAAAAAAATTGCTTTTTTTCACCTTGTGGGACAGAAAACGTTTTGCAATCAATTTTTACTTAGTATTGTTTGAGAGGTAACAACAAAACAAGTCATCATCAGCTGATAATGAATTAGAAAATCAGTTTGCCGAAAAAAGGCAAGGAGGGTATATAGTTAATTTGAATTGTTTGTAAATTTTTGGACAAAGTGACAGTTAACTATGATGAATAAATACTTCTTTTAATTTTATGCATTTTTTTCTTTTGTGAGAAAACTTCACTCTTCCTAAGGGCCCCCAAACAAATTTTTATACGGGGCCCCACCAAGGCACGCTACGCCTCTGCTCAGCATTGCCACTTGCTTCAGAATGAGACTTAGGTCATGTGTAGAGGAGACTGAAATACATCAGGAGCATTCAGAGGAGAAGATTGTCAGATTCCTGGAGATTTTTGTCAGCCAAGCAATGAGGGGGATAAAGTTTGAGCCGAATCCAATGATTGCACCCTGAAACAGAAAAATATGGTTAACGGGCATGTTTTACATACTGAGAGGCAACAGTTTTACATGAATGAAAATAATGCCTGATTGGTTAATTGGCTCTTAATGAAAGCATTAATTATTCTACATAATTAGCCCAGGCAACGGAAAAGTTTTGGAACACAATTTTTGACTTTGTAACTTTGTTTGGAGGTTAACATATCAAAAGTCCTCATTCCTAGCCCCTGAGCCGAAGGGGGTTGAATGTCCCATTTTTCGTTTTTTGCTTATATCCCGAAAACTATCGCAACGTATTGATTAAATTTTGTTACAAGTTTCACGTCCTCAAATGTTTTAATATCTTGTATAGTATTCAAGTTATACGCTCTTCAGAATCTGTAATTTTGGAGAAAACATTTTCCCCCCCCAAATTTTTCCTCTTTTTTGACTGGATAACTCTTTAATAATGCACCGAAACACTAAATATTGACCCTAGCGTTATTTAATTCTTTTCAATAATATATTATACTTTACAATTTTATCTATTTTCCTTCAAATTTTAAAGCAGTTTCAGTATTGAGCGAAAAGGGACTGTCAGTCCCATAGAGCTAATGCATTTGTTTTGAAATCACAACTTTTGCAAAAAAAAATTACTTTGTCATGTTATCAAATTTTCACCAGGTATGGGAATCATCATATCAATTTAAAACAAAATTGAAAAGAAAATAACATTTGGTTATTTAATTATTAATTGATAAAGTTTTAAAATAGTGTCGCCATCCACTGTATATTTTTGGCATTTTAAAATTTCAAAAATATATAATTAAATAACTAGATAACATTTTCGTTTCAAATTTGTTTTATTTCAATGTTATGTTGATTCCTATACATGGGGTAAAAGGGCTAACATGGCAAAGCAATACATCTGCGGAAGTTGTGATTCCAAAACTAATGCATTAGCTCTATGGGACTGACAATCCCTCTTATGTACTTATTCTATACTGAATGTCTAAATAACACGGATACTCATTTTGTAGGCATGCTGTTACTTTAATATTTCATCTATTTTCATATTCTATGTAATCTATTTCATTCATCGGACCCCAGTGGGAAAACGGTCAGTTGATCCTCCTGTTCATCTTCGGAGTCAACTTGAGAGACCCCATTGAGGCAAGTCTCCTGGCAATTTTGGCATGCTGAGGAACATTTGTATGTTGTGACCCAGTTTCCCAGCAAGAATTAAAAACTATAAAAATAGCGTATAATAAAACACTTATTAAGTTAAAGACATTTGTTAAAAGTTCTTTTAGAAAAACACATTAAGTAGACATTTCTTCTTTGACAGACGGCAGATGAACAGTAGAACACATATGAATATTAAAACAAGTAAAAACTTTCTTTAAAACAACACACTAAACCCAACATTTCTTCATGAACCAGAGAGCAGTTCCAGTCGCATGGGCAAAACCAGTCAGTTTCTTTAGACACCTCGCACTCTAGTCAACACACCTGTTTTCAAAAACGTAGTGTGGTTTGTGCGAAGTTGCAGTTAGTGTTAACGTACTTTATTCACCTCTCTTGGTAGGTGCTCCGCATGTGAATAAGCACTGCACCTAATGTCACCAAGTTCAGGAGTAGTACAGTTCAAGGCAGTTCAAGTACAGTTCAGGATAATATTTTATACACATTTGAGACTTGCAAAAAAACGAAAAATGGGACATTCAACCCCCCCTCGGGTCAGGGGTGACGACTTTTGATATGTTCACCTCCTAACTAGTCCAAACAAAGTTACAAAGTCAAAAATTGTGGTCCAAAACCTTCCCTCTATACCCTTTTTTCAGCCTTCGTTGCTTGGACTGAATCTGAAACACGCAGATTTGTGGTGTTAAATGTTGGATTTTGTTAAATTAACACTGCACAAGATTTGTTAATCAAAATGCGAGCTTCGAAATCACTTTTAGTCCAGTGAATAGAGACTCAAAAAAGGGGTTTACCATACAAAAGGTCCGGTATTGCTGATTTTTTTATATGTTGTGTGTGACCTCTAGGTAGTAATAAATGTGAGTTTTCATCATCCTTGTCCAATTGCTTTTTCGGCCATCTTGAAAAACGTTCGAAATTTCGCCTGGGCAATTTTGAACCTAACGTGTCGACACAAAGTTGTGGAAAACAAAATTTTCTTCAAAATAGGTACCAAACGTTTTTTTGTACGACAAATTGTTAAAGGGGTACGAAGCAGCAAAAAGGGTGCAAAATCGAGTGTTTCGAGAATTTTTTACTTTCCCACGACTTTCTATCGCCGTAACTCGCATAAGACTTCATTTTAGCAATAAAGAATGATTTTACAAATCATAGGAAATTTAATTTCCTATAAAATACACCTATCAAAAATAAGTTTTGCTGCTTCGTAGCTCTTTGATTGTCGTACAAAAAAACTTTTGGTACCTTTTTTAAAGAAAATTTGGTTTTCTACAACTTTGTGTTGACACATTATATTCAAAATTACTTAGGAAAAAAGTTATAGGCCAAAAACTGGAATATGGGGGAAATTTCGAACGTTTTTTCAATATGGCGGAAAAAGAAATAGAACACGGATGACAAAAACTCACATTTATTACTACCTAGGGGTCACATGCAACATAAAAAACAGCGATACCAGACCTTTTGTATGTATACCTGCCAACATTCTTCAGAGGCATGTCCGTAGTCTCTTCTGCAGGGGGGGGGGGACGATTATTCACCAATTATATTGCCGATTATTTACCAATAACTCAAAATTTCGTTTGCCGGTTATTCTTATTTTCAATCGGCCGATCGATGGAGAAGAAATCAAATACCGAAGTCGGTCATTTTGTGGGAAATCAAACAAAAAATGCGGTTTCACCGCAAACCTTTCCGAATTAAAAAATTTATTAGTTTCAATTAAAAACCCAATGACATTCACTCAGCAACAAAAAAAATTAAAAAGTAGCAGGCCTTGGCTTCACGGATCGTAATTTTTTAAAATAACGAAGTACCTAAAATTTGGTTGACTAATCTATCCTGAAATAAAAAAAACGAAACCCTGATCATACGACGATTAGGCTGCGAACCAGTAAATATTACGAAGAGTTGTGGTTTGGTTAAGCGATTTTTTTCAGAGAGAAAACTTAAAATACGAGATCCTACTGCGATTACGTTTACTACTGTAACTAGGAAATATTACTAGGCGTTGCGGCTGGTTGACAAATCTGATCACAAGTAGAACTTTAAAAAGAACACTAACCTTCTCTGATTACGCTTCTAACGAGCAAATATTACTGGGCGCTGAGGCTAGTTGACAAATCCGATCTCATCATAACTAGAACTATAAAAAGAACACTAACGATTATGCGGCTACTTAGCAAATGTTACAAGTTGTCGTGGGTAGGTTTAGTTTCCGCACGAATAAGAAAAATACTTTGATCCGCATTTTAACATTTTATTTCCGCAAATGAAATATACATCGATTAGATTTAAAAAAAAACCCATTAAAATCATTAGCTTTGTTTTTCTAGGCGCCGAACCCTATGGATTCATTAAAATGCTAAAAAATTAATACCAAGGCGAAACAAATCTCCAAAATAAATTGAATTTTTGATCAAAGCTTATCCATAGTTTTGACTGTGTTTCCGTAACTCCGTAGTTTTGACAATCCGTAGTAGTTGGCAGGTATGTGTATGGTAAAACTCCTTTATAAACTGGATTATTTCTTCCATTACCCCTTGGGTGGTTTTCCCAGGAAACAGTGTGAGCGTCCCTATTTCCTTCATGGATTTGGACTAGGTTGAAAACAATTGAAGAGTACAGGGGGGGGGGGGAAACCTTTCAGTGCATAGGAATCTAGGCTTTTTTGGCGACGAGATAGAGAGTCCTCGCCTAAACTGGAGCAAGGATACTGGCTTCTTACTTAAGGTATCTCCCTACCTTGAAAACGGCAAATTTTGACAATTTTCACAAATTTGTTTTACTGTTTTAAAGAGAAGGCCTATTATGTATGTTTAAAAAACTGCAGGAATTTTTACGCTCGATAATTTAATCAAAAGTTATGGCTATTTCAGTGAAGCATTAGCCAATTGTGTATATCTGAAAGCGTAACTTTAAACGTGTTTTCTGAAGAACGGTAATTTTTAACAACAATGTTCTTTTAAAACATGATATCTCAAAAACTACTTGATATAATGTAATAAAATATTTAAAGGATGTTTATTATAAGTTCAAGTGTGTTTTGAAATGAGATCCAAGTAAAATAACTGATAGAATTTAGTTTATGAACTTTTTAATATTAAAATTTCCTCTTTTTTTGAAAAATTTCTATAAACATGGCTTTGATACTATGCAATTCCTAAAATATTAGAAGTATTGCTTAAATCTCATTTCAAAACATGTAAGAAGGTCTAATGAATGACTCTGCCGAATATCTAAGGAAAACATTAATTATTTTTTTAGTTATCGTGTTTTGCGTAGCTCTTATATTTAAGGCAAATTTCTTAAAAATTTGCATTTAAAAAAAATAAATAAAAATTTAATTTTAGTTTTTTTGGTCAAATATTCCATTTAACCTTATTATTCATCATTACCACTAAAAAAATTAGTTAATTTTAAAGTATTAAAAAATTCGACCCCTCAAGGTAGGGAGCAACCTTAACTCTTTTGCAGCAACCCTGATTTACGCCAGACACAAGTCCCATGCGAGAAGAAACAAGGGAGAAACCGGTTTCCTGTTGCCAATGTCTGCCAAGCAGATCGGATTACGGGAAGATTTATGTGCAATCATGGGTTATATTCACCTAGACTATACAATTGCCATTGGCCAAACACAGGAAAACATCAAAGGAGGTAGGTTTAGAACACTGATGTTAAAGCCATTTCTTGAAAAAACCACTAGAAGGGATATTTTTTTCCAAAGCTTGTGTTGTAGTCAGAAGTAGTACATAACATATGAATATTGGAGAGCATCTGTTATTTTGAACTGGGGTCAGGCGATGAGGCCAACATGCGAGTTGTCACCAAACCCACCTTTTAGCACCATCATACGCACATTCAGGACTTAGTAACAAGACATATTTAACAAGAACCAGTCCCGTAGTCTACTAAGTTTATATAATGCTAATTTAATGTAACTGTAGTGCAAGTCACAATTAAAAAAATCTTCTTAAAATTGAAAAAATAAATCAAATTAAATAAATCGCTTTACGTTA
Organism: Oedothorax gibbosus; assembly: GCA_019343175.1. Taxonomy (NCBI): domain Eukaryota; kingdom Metazoa; phylum Arthropoda; class Arachnida; order Araneae; family Linyphiidae; genus Oedothorax; species Oedothorax gibbosus. Next base: position 26,181 of record JAFNEN010001357.1, read on the forward strand.
TTAAGTGCAGACCAGCTATTCCATTCTTTTTTTTATTTAATGTTAAAAGTTGTAAAGATAATCACTTTTTACAAACGTGACTAACACTGAAAAAAGGGTAATTTTCCATGGAATTAGCCATAATGATCTGTAGCATAGGTAAGAATTATTTACGTACGCATCCACAGAGAGCTCACATTCATTGTAATTTGAGCCTGGTAGCGAGAGTCGCCCAGATGGCGCCACAAAAAATGGCTCTCAGTTCTGCGGAATATGCAGAGTCTGCAAAGGCTTAGCTGCCAATAAAGCAGCCCAGTTGGAAAAAAAGTTATTTGCCCACTAGAGTGATTGTAATTAGAGCCTCAAAACTGGTAGCGAGAGTCACCCAGATGGCGCCACAAAGAAATGGCTCTCAGTTCTGCGGAATATGCAGAGTCTGCAAAGGCTTAGCTGCCAATAAAGCAGCCTAGTTGGAAAAAAAGTTATTTGCCCACTAGAATGATTGTAATTTGAGCCTCAAAACTGGTAGCGAGAGTCACCCAGATGGCGCCACAAAGAAATGGCTCTCAGTTCTGCGGAATATGCAGAGTCTGCAAAGGCTTAGCTGCCAATAAAGCAGCCTAGTTGGAAAAAAAGTTATTTGCCCACTAGAATGATTGTAATTTGAGCCTCAAAACTGGTAGCGAGAGTCACCCAGATGGCGCCACAAAGAAATGGCTCTCAGTTCTGCGGAATATGCAGAGTCTGCAAAGGCTTAGCTGCCAATAAAGCAGCCTAGTTGGAAAAAAAAGTTATTTGCACACTAGAGTGAAGACAGTGAAGGACAAACTCTAGCTTAGTAAAATTATACTAATGACCAGAGAAAACTACATGTTTACAAAACACTAATAATAATTATAACAGAAAACCAACTAAAAACTACATTCAACAACTGATTTCGAAAATTAGACATAAACTTGGTACAAGTATTATGCATTTACAAATATACAATGGGAATTATAGTCATCTATATATATGAAAAAAAGTCGTGTTAGTAAGACCATTTATAACTCAAGAACGGCATTACTAATTTGGCTGAAAATTGGTGGGACGGTAGCTTAGTGCCAGGAATAGGCTATAGGATACTTTTTATTCGAATCCAAACGGGTGTAGGGGTGCAAAACGCGAGCCGATTTCCCCATAGGAATAGCATTGTAAGATTAGAATTTATACTTTTTAATTCAATTTAAAGAAATTCCAGGCAACCATTTTGGCATTGGCGGCTTTTGGTGAAGTTGAAAATTTAACGTAGGGTAGCTATTCCCATCAAGTTGTATGGGTTAGGATTAGTTTGAATTAATGTCGCATTAAAGCTACACACGAGTGCTATTGGAAACGGGAGTCGTAATTTAGAACCACAGTCAAGTTACGAGCCGACACGCGAGTAGGTACCCAATGCAACTTTTAAGGGCGACATCGTACGCAGCGTTGGGAATTTGGAGGATATTTAAAGTGCCCTTCCTCTTTTCGGGTTATTATTCGTCGGACATTTTTTGGCTGCACCTGCCGTTCATAGGTCTGCAGTTATTTTGGCGATGCCCGGACCTGAACCTGGGACCTACCGCATGCAAGAAGAAAGTCTTTACCGACTAAAACCTACTAATAAGGGTTATGAAGGGTGCACCCGTGCAACGCCGGGTTTATAAAGCTAGTATATATATATAAATATTTACACAACTTCTTACCTCATATTTTGCACTCACTCCAATGGGCGCTCTATAAGAACAAACTTTCTTACATCTAATCGGTTCTCAAAGATGTTGTTCACTAAAGTGCTGTTGTGCATGTAAAAGGGCCAATGGGAAGACCGCCAAACATTGTCCCCAAACCAAACTAGAGAACTGAAAAAGAAAAATATATAAGTTATACTAACATGGCTACGTATGAACACAATTAAACCCAGGGTACATACTCTAACTATGATATTGAAATTCAGGAGTTTCCAAGGAGTTTTTCAGGAGTGCAGCAATGGAAATTCAGGAGGCAACGAGGAATAAAATGGAATATGTTTGTTTTAGTATCGTATTAGTCTACACTCGGGGACAGGCTAACTTGGGTAAACACCATTGAGTGAAAAGGAAAAAGCAGACGGCGAAGCGCGGCGCGACATTAAATCATCGCCAGCTCGCCGTTTCAAACAAAACAAGAAAAAAAAGTTTCAATCACCCGTCTGGTTTGGCGCCAATATCGCTTCAGTTGGCCTATTATAAATCGTTATTACAAATATTTTCTTTGTGCGTAATAAGGATCTAAGGCTTTTATACTCAGTTAGCATACGTCTTATGCTGTTAGTAGAAAGGCCAGTCAGTTCCGACGTTCTCTTTGTCAAGATGTTATCACTCATCAAAGAATTTTCTTCCTTTAATTTGTAAGAGACATTCATCGCTATTACTTTTTCACAACTCTTTAAAGGCTTCCCCTTTTTATGAAGTTGAAAAGTATAGTTTTGATTCGTTCTTGAAGGAGTCGCCATTTTATTACACAGCAAAAACAATATTCGAACAAGTAATAGAAAAACGAGAGATTAAATATACAAAGAAAATAAACTAAAAAAAACCCCTAAAAATTACGAAATTAAAAATCATTAACACAAAGCACTCAGAAAATATATAAATCTAAAAAAAACCTAAGGTAAACAGTAACTATCGAAATTAAAGAGGAGCGAAAAATTCACTAATACGAAATGTAGCTACAGCAACAGAATGATTTCCTCTTTGTGAGAAATCCAAGAGGGATAAATTTCCAATCCCAAGAATGTCAGTACTCAAGACATTTGTTTATACCAACCCCTAAAGTTTATGACGATTCGGGAACATAAGAGGGTGCAGAGAAAGAAGAATAAGCAGAAGAAAAGCGGTGCAAGTTTTAACCGACTTGCCTTGCTTTTTTTTTCTTCTGAGGAATAGTTAAGTTTTAATTTATTACTGTGACGTTCGACAGGTTCTAGGAACTCGTGTGCTAACTTTAAAGCCCGTAACCCTTTTATTTTGTGTTGTAGAATGGTTTCAGACAGAGAGAATAACAGACAGACCAATGTTCAAAAAACATCTTTTTTAGAATCCGCACCCTCCGTTTTAATCTGTACTACACACTTACACCTACTAAGAAATTCTGTAACAATAAAGTACGCTAATTAAGTTCACTGTAAAACTTTGGTGTAACCTTTACCCCATAAAACAATTTGTGAAGAAGAACAATTTGTGATTTTGTTTACCCCAGAAACAATTTGTGTAAAAATAGTAACCTAGAATTGTCATTTACATAAGAATAATAAACTTTCGAATAAGTGTACACTATGAGTACAAATATTCAAATGACAACATTAACTACGTAAAATATCATTTTATTATAAGGTTTTCTTATGCCCAATATAAAAATTTGGTGGAACATTACTCCGTAAAACCGGTGGCAGCATGTACTGACACCAATATTGTGGAGTAAACGTTCCACCAAATTTATATAGTAACAGTGTTTTCATAACAAATGTAGTAATTTTTTTTTTAAATTCATTTTTTTATTATAACTGTAATAGGTTGTTTTTAAAAGCGAAAAATAAGAATACATCACAAAAATATAATAAACATCAGTTTAAAACAGTTTAACTTCTTATTCATAATTTTAAACTATCATTAGAGTGTAACACCGCAAAAAAATGCCAAATGTTTTTACGGTATTGTAAAGTGTGAATTCCAAACTTTTAATTGCAATTAAAACTGAAGCAAAACCTTGAGAAAAGAGATTTAAAAAAAAACTGTACAAAAAGTTTAAAAAAATAAATAAGAAAATCGAATTGATAGTTGGAGATTTTTTTCTAGCCCTTTATAGAAAGCATGCAAAATATTTCTGAAAACCGAGACACTGTAAAACTATATTAACAAAACTAAAAAATTTGAATAATGTACATCACAAGTTTTCACAATTCGTACTTTGCGACTTAAAAAGTTACGAAGGAAATAAAAAAAATCTGTTTGACAGTCATTGAATACTTGACTACAATTACCAACGACTCTAAAATTTAAATTTTTAAAATCTATCTTTTGTTCAGGCATATTGGGCAAATGATTTGATAACTTATATTTTCCATTTAAGGAAAGAATTATGAATTGCCTTCTTTCTTAAACAAAAATTCATTTTCAATCGCCAATTACACAGTGAATTATGATATAATGAAAAAAAATCAGCTGCAACTGTCATAATAAATTAATCCTATCGAGACGGCAACCCTAGAACTCGAAAAAGAAACAATGATCTGTTGGTTGGAAACTCTTGTAAGGTAATATTTACATACAAAATTATCTGAATACAATTTAACCAAAATACACTTTTCATTCTGATAAAATTGCCAAATTTTCTCAGATAATATTCAAATCTGTTACACTTTAAACGAAATTAATGTTTAAAACAAGTTTTCTGGATGGATTCGCAAATAATTTATGGAACTCTTTACATCCGCGGAAGGATCTTCTCCATAGCATATTTCTATTTACCCTACTTAGGTTGTCCCGAAGTATAGTGACTTTACTGCACTTCAAATGATGAAACAGAAGGGAAAAAAGTCTTCTAAAGAGTGATAGGGTGCGGGACATCAACTAGTATCACAATGTCCGAACTATCTTTGTCTACTGTGCCTGTACAGAAGACAGGGGCGCCCCCACTGAAAAATCCTGAAATCAAAAAGGAGTGTGTTTATGGGGAGTGACAAAATAAAAATATTTGAAGATAACTAGGGCAGGGGTAAAGTGAGAAATTAAGTGATATCGCAATTTTACGGCATAGTTTATTTTTAAAGTTTCACATGGTTCATAAAATTATTGAGAAGAAAAAAATTCGAGAACTTTTCCGGAAAAATTCAAGGAATAGATAAAGCGTTATAGCCAAACCTCAATTCTTTTTGTTGAAACTAAAAAAAACCTGTATAAAATCCGAAACCCCAGCATAGCAGAAAAAAAAAATTCTAACAAAAGCTTCAAACAGATTGTTTTTTTCATTCAAGCTTTTCTTGCCATCACAAGGTCACGACTCGGGGACCCTTGATTAAAACCAATCTAACGAATATTCTGGTTGATACAACTTAAACTGAATTAGAGCTACAAAAGTAATAAAACACTCTTCCGATAATGCAGAACTAACTGTCAATCATTATGAGGCGTGCGACGTCATCGGTGGATTTCGTGAAAATTACTAGGCAGCAAAATAAGTGAATCAGAATAGTTGGATTGCACTGGGAGTTAGGTTAGCCGATATTTGAAGAGATCAAAGTGTAATTGAATCTTAATTAATCTTCAAATTTAAATTAAATTTTTTATCTTTATTTCATAAATTCATTATTTAAGCTTGTTTTTCATTGAAATTTAAGTTTAGTTTTCATTGATATGGACCGAGAAAGGTGGAGTTGAATTATCGTCGCACTAGAGCTACACGAGGGCTATTGGTGACGGGCGTCATACTTAAAGCAATCAATTGAATTTTTTTTGTTGATTATAAGTTATTAAGAAATATTGAGAAAAATTGCTGTTGTTATCTATAATCAATAGAAGTAAAGGATTTTTCATAAATCACCACGTGCTTCTTTCAGTGCGGTGTCGGCAAGGCAGTGAAAATGAAAGAGGATTAAAAAGAAGTAACTTAAATACTCAAGCGAAAGCAGCGGCAGGAATTAAACTTGACTTAACTTTTTTTCCCCCTTCCTTCACCGGTTGCTATGGCGATTGTTGTCTTCGGATTAGAGTAGAAATAGTGAGATATTGACGATTAAGCTCATGTTTGTGCGAAATGGCACCTTTGGAAATTTTCACTAATTTTTCCAAAAAATCACAAATATCCCTTACTTTTCCCTGATATCATGGTTCGGCCGCCACCCTGAATGACGTCACAAAGTCTCGAGATCTTGTCCGATCTCTGTGAAAAGAGCGGCGCTGATGCTAAAGTGATTAAAAAGATAGAAACTTAATTTTTTTAAACAATTAAAAAAAATTTTAGTCTAGAATAAAACCCGGAGTTCCGGGTGAAGAATATTTTTTAAAAAAAACGGAATTCCGGGGTACCCCCTGAAAAGTTTCACCCCTGAGTAGACTTATTCCGAATACAGTGCGGGAGAAAAAGGAGAAAAACTATTCTTGTCATCAATTTTTTCACGAGAGAGGGGAAAATATATTAGGAGGTGAGACAAATTTCAGGCGTTATAAGGGCATTTGGAAAAAAAATGAAATTTCAGGATTTTTTCAGGAATTTCAGGAGGCGTACGAACTCTGTAAACCCAACAAGAAATATTTGGCCTCGTCACCTTTCACCAACATTGTACGCATCGCCAGGACTTTGTAACATGGCAGATTTAACATGCACCTATACACAGCATTATATATTCGTAACTATTAACTTTAGTACCAATTTAGGCTTTCCCACTGGGAGCAATAAAATAAACCGATTTATTTAGATCATGCAAAATTAGTAGCATTACCGTATTTTAGGCTATGAGTGTTAAAGTAAACAGATTTAATTAAATCCTACAAAATTATAGTGACATTACTATATTTGGTTTAGTTATGCTTGCATATATAAATATATATTTGGTTGGATTAATCAACATTCCCTAAAAGAATAATGTGTTATGATCTGCAATTCACAAATATAGGACGATATAATCTCATTGGGGACAGTTAAAACTCGGCTACAACTAAATCAATAAGAATCAGGGTTGGCATGGTTTTTACCAGCCCCGGTAAATACCATGGTAAAAACCTGTATTTACCGTCCTGGGAAAAATTAAGTTTTTCCCACCTGATAAAAACTCAATTGAAACTACAATTAATTACTAAATGTTATTTAATGGGACTAATTAAAACAATTGTAACAAATATTTATCATTTCCTTAATATTTTTCAAAATAGTAAAATCTTCCTTGGTTATTTGACATCTATGATAACATAATAATCATGTACTTGTTTATTATTATTTGAGTGTTCCTGTCTGTAATTAACAAAAAAAATTATTAGAGTATTGTCTGTGGTAAATATTCATTAAAATATTGTAAAGGGTAAATAATTATTGAGTTATGTCTACTAAATCTAGAAAAAAAATCAATCAACTTTACTAGACTTTGGCAAACTACAATGGCTATAGTGGGGATGATAGGGAACAAAATACATGAGCTAAACAAGGGTTCCCCCACCCAGACAGTGGCA
>JAFNEN010001358.1:0-29065 GCA_019343175.1 Oedothorax gibbosus
GTGTGAACGGTCCACCAATCGACCTTAAACTGTCTCAATTAAACATCTTTCGAGCTACATTAAAAAAGAGTTTAACATGCAGAACTTTTCTTATGAATGGGATCGTGCCCGTTCAATCCAGCTACATCTTGATAATCCAATTTAAATCAAATTTTTAAGCTAAATTTTTACATCACAGGGAAATATTTTAAAAATTTTTAATTGAATAAAAGAAAGATTTAATTGACTGGTTAACTCCATTATCCACTTTAATAAAATCTATTCAAACATTAACAATTTATTTTTAAATTGACAAATATTTAAAGAATAATTTTAATATGAATTTGAGGGGGAAATTAGCTTAATAATTTATGTGTAAACACAATTTAAAATATATTAAGCGTTATAAAATTAATTTATTTTATTTATGTTAAGTGGGCAGGGACAAGAAGTAAGTAAATTTTTTAAATGTTTTCTAAATTATAAAGATTTAAATATTGATAAAATTTTTTTTCTCATTAGGAAAAAAATTTTATTTTTAAGTTTAATGAAGTGGATCAGGAAAAAATTAAAGTAGTTTTAATATATGTTCAATTGAGAATACTTAAAATTTTGAATGTAGATGTTTGTTATTAAAATTTTTTTTTTCGAATTAATAGGCAAAGGCTAATTTAAAACAAATTTAATATAATTTTAAATGTTCATTCGTCGCATAGCATTAAAATTTACAAAATTGATTAAACATGCATTATCCTTAAAATTTGAATTTAGATTTTGTTAATTCTTCAAAAAGTAAATAGTTTTTATGTTTATGTAATGGTCGGCCGGCTCCAACCAATAATGTTTAATCATAAAAATAAATTTGACTAAATTCAGACCGAAATTTGCCAAATTAATATTTTCATGGTTAACGTGCAAAATGGGTTAACTTCAACACTTTCTTTAATGAAATAGCTTCCCAATTTCCAATTACTTAAATTGTGTTAATCATAGAAAGAAAAATTTTCAATAATTTTCGACCAGATAATTTTGCTTAAAAAATTCCATTGATAACCAGTCAAAGACTTTGGTTTGGAACTGGTACATATTTCCCTCTAAATTTATTCCAAAACATTAACACATTATATTTTTCAACTTGGAAAACTTTTTAGAACAAATGTTATTGAATGAGGGGGAATCTGTGAATTATTTTCGTAATAATACTAAAAATTAATTAGCAGTTATAAATTCTATACATTTATGTTTAGTGAAGTGGCAGTGTATTTAACTTTATCAAAAATTTTTTTACTTAAAAAGATTAAATAAATTAAAAATTTTATTTTCCTATCTAGTGAATAAAAATGATTATTTTTAGTTTATGTTAAATGGAAAAACAATGTTTTGAATATAGTTTCAATAATATCAGTTTAATTCAGAATCAAGGATATAAGTGTCGAAAGACACTATTCATTTTAATTCGAATTAAAGCGCGGATAACTTTCTAAAATGGTAACAAAACTTATTTAGAAGGATCGTTAAATCGGTTAACATCTTACTTGGTATGCTGAAATATTTAAATTCAAATCGATTTTTCTAGAAAATTTTCTTTTTAACAAGATAGGTTTGCTGTATATCATTCAACTTAAATAAAAATGCGCACCAAACACTTTTTTAAACTTGAAGACTATTTAAGCAAAAATTTATTTGATTGAGGAACCTATTAAATGTCTTAAATCAACAAAAATTATTAAGGATGGCAATTCCAACTTTTATTCGTTTGCAAATTTAAGAGTAATTTAGCTTAATCGTTTTATAAAGGTAACATTAAATTTAATTTTGATTGATTCTACCCGTCAATCAAAAGATTATAAATTTTAATCCATAGAAAAAAATTTTAAGTATTTAATTAAAGTTTCGTGAATGCTTAGAATATAATTTCTCATGTAAAAGTTTAAATTGGCATGAATCCTTTCATCCTCTGAATTAAAGCTAAAAGTTTATTTCAAAATGTAACACGAAATTATATTTATTACAACTTGGAAGAACTAATTCAAATAATGGTACAAATGAGAAAAATTATTTGGAGAATTCTTAAATTAATTGTGTTGTATATTATATTAAAAATGAATAATACATGTTTATAAATTTCTAATACATTTTTTATTTTAAGTGAAGATCAGGTAAATTTCCCAAATCAAAAATTGTTTTATTACGAAAATTTTAAGAACTTATATCAACAATTTTTGTAATTCACTTCGTTAAGCTACTAAAATGTTTAATTTAAATTTATGTTCTAATGGGATGCGGGTTAACCCAACAAGTCTTTGAATCTGTTTATCCATGAAAAAAATTAATAATTTCTGATCAGGATTGTTATAGAGTATTTGCTTGAAAAAACTTTTTTTATTTGAAGTTAATAAAGCTGAGTTGCTGAAACTATTAAAAAATTAAACAAATATATTTCAACATTAAAATCTGATTCTTACGGCCGAAGTATAGTAAAAGGCAACAAATTTTTTTTTGAAATAAATTTGCGAATATATTATTTAAAAAAATTTAATTAAATTTTTAATAATGACAGTCTTCAAGTAACTTAAAATTTTTTATTTAATAGGTTAAGTATATTAATTTTCTAATTGTATTCTTAAAAAAATTAAAGTGTTTATAAATTATTCTAAACGGAAACACATATATTTTTAAATTTGAGTTAGAAATTTAAGGACAAATTCAGAGGTTATGGTTAATAAATGTTAGACTAAAATTTATGTCTTTAGGATGGAGTGTCCGCAATCTTAATTTCATGTTAATTAGAAGAAATAATTTTGCAAGAAAGTTAAATATCAGACACGAGTAATTCTTGAAAATTTTGCATTGGATGTAACACATTTACAAAATCTTTTTTGAGACTGGTAAAATTCATTTTCGTAAACTAAATTCTATTTCAACAGAACTAAATTCACATTTAAATATTTATTAATTGGAAACCAGTGAAAAAGCAACAACTGTTAAATTCATGAAAGTAATCCTGATTTTAGGTACAACTACAATAAATATAATTAAATTTAAATTTTTAATAGCATATTTTATTTTAATGCAAGTGGGGGCTGTAATAATTTCTCTAAAAAATTTATTACTAAAAGATTTAATTTTAAATATTTTTTTTATTCACTCACTGGTAAAACAACTGTTTATTTAAAGTTTATTAATGAGATTGACAAAAATAAGTATTTTAAATTAGTTTTAAAGAAGTTTTTAAATTTTTGGTGGGAGCGGTATTAGGGTAGCCAAATATTTTTTTTTTCAATTTAATACTAAAATTGCTATTTAGACTAATTATAGTAAATATTATCTTGAATTCGGTATAGGCGTAAATTAAAAATTTAAATAAAATATTTTTATATTTTAAAATATTTTATTATGTTTTCGTATATAGCATCAAAAAGATAAAATGTTTTTAATGTTAATTATTAATTCTTCGTCGAGAAAGAATTAAGGTTTATCGAAATTCTTAACGGATTCATATATTTTTCCAGACCTTAAATCGCGTCTGCAAATTTAAGACGCTACGTTTCAGAGGCTTATCGTGTCTAAAAATGGGTTAACATTCAGACACTTTATGTCTTATGGAATGCATCACAGCCAGTCACAATCTCAATCTACATTGTTTAATCATGAAACATATCCAGCTTAAATTCTAACAGGAAATTCTTAAAAACTATTTTCCATTGAACAGGGTACATTAACTTTTTTTGGACCTTGAAATCCATAGCCTTACAAATTATTTCATTTTAATCAATGAAAAATATTAATCGAAGAACTATTTTAAAGACATTAAATATTGAATTAGAAATACTTTTTTATTGTCAGTAAACACAATAAAATATATTTGGGACTGTGTACATCTCAATTACTTAATTTAATTTAATTCAAGTTACAATAATTTTCTCTAAAATTGGTAACTTAAAGGCAAAATTTTAAATTTGATTGAGGGAACAGTTTTTTATTTCTTAAAACTAAAATAAATAATAATAATTAAACATGTTTACATTTTAATTATATTTTATGTGATTGAAGATGTGCGCAGTAAGTATTTTTAAATAATTTTTTTTCTTAATAAATATTTAAATAATAAAACGGATGTTTTAGTGGTCAACATTTTTAAATTCAGTTTATATAAAGTAAGGTGCAATGTGTATGAGGAAAATTAATAATAGTTTTAAATGTTATTTCAAATGTGCGATTAAATATAAATTTTCAAAATTTGGAATGATATTAGGTTGGCGAAATACTTTTTTTATTTGAATTGTATTCGAAATATAATCTTAAAAAATAAAAATAATTTTAATTGGTAATTTCCGCGCGATAATTAATTGAAATTTGTGACATAAAACAAATAATTTAAATTAGAAAAATGTTTCTTAAGAGCTTCAAGACTAAATTTATTGTAATTTTAAACTTCGTTCGAACACGTCAAATGTTAAATCACAAATTTTATGGAATAGACCCATCTCTCAATTTAATCGTTTAATTAGAAAAAATTTGAACAAATTTCAGAAGGAGTACGCCTAAAATATTTTTTAATAAAAAAAATTTGAGTAACTACACCATTTCCATAAAAAAATTCTATTTCAACATTCAAATTTATTTAAACTTGAACATTTTACACATGATGAACAGGCAAAGACTTTGTTGGAGCTGCTACCCCCATTCCAACTAATATTATTCCACACATTACACATTACATATTTTCAACTTGGAAGAAACTATTTAAGCACAATTGTTAAAATATGAGGATTGATTTTTTAATAATAAAAAAATTATGATCAATTCAATCTTTTTTTTAATCAAAGCAATTCTCTAAAATTTTACTTAAAGTAATATATAACAGTTTTTTTTTCTACTTACTTAAAATATTTATTAAATATAGTACGAAAGAAAAATATTATGAATTTTTTACAGATGATTATACAATTTTTATCATTAAAAATGTATTTTAAAAATAAAAATAATATTAATCTGAATTCGTGCGAGGTAATGCAATTGAATAATCATTTTCATATTTTAAAAATTTTGATTATTTTTAATATAAGCTTAAACTAAAATATCTATTTCCACAACCATTAACCACAATTACATATTTATTCAAACTTGGAAGAAACTATTTTAAAAGGCAACAAATTGTTAAATATTGAATTGGAGGGGGAATCCTGTATATTTATTTGTCGTTACAACTACAAATAAAAAATAATAATTAAGCATGTTATACAATTTCTAATTATCATTTTTTTTATGTTTTAAGTGCAAGGTGGTGCAGGCGGTAAGTAACTTTCCTCTAAAAATTGTTTTTACCCTTAAATAAAAGATTTAAATATATATAAACAGTATTTTTTTTACTTCCTACTCTACGTGTAAAACAAACATGATTTTATTTTTAAAGTTTATGGTGGAAGTGGGATGCAGGGACAACAAAGTAAGTAGTTTTGAAATATAGTTTTTCAAATGTTGAAGTTACTTAAATATTTTCTGATGCGTAGGGGAGCTGGGTATTAGGGTAGGCCGAAACAACTTTTTTTTATTTCGAAGTTGTAATAGCGCGGAAAAGTTGCTAATTTTAGAAACAAAATTAAATAAATAAATTATTAAAATCGGTTGACATCTTCCGGTCGCGCATAGGCATGTAAAATTTGAATAAAATTCATTTTTGCGATTATTTTTTAAAAATTTTGAATTAGATGTTTTCGTAATATAATAGTCTTCAAAAAGAGACTAAAACACTGTGTTTTTAATTTGGTTAAGTTATAGTTAATATCTTCCGGTCGAGCATACACAGCAAATCAAAGTGTCTTAAATTCAGACAAAAATGTGTCTTAAACGGATGGCACTATATCCAGACCTTAAATCGCGTCTGCAAATTTAAGACGCTACGTTTCAGAGGCTTATCGTGTCTAAAAATGGGTTAACATTCAGACACTTTATGTCTTATGGAATGGGAGTCGTAGCCCGGTCTCCAATCCAAGTCTTACATCTGTGTTAATCCAATAATAAAAAAATATTTTTCGAAGCTAAATTCTACGACAGCGGAGTAATTTGCCTTAGAAAATATTTTTCTCCATGGATGACACAGTGCAAAGACTTTGGTTTGGAGAACTGGCTACCACTCCCATTTCCACTTAAACTAAAATATCTATTTCCACAACCATTAACCACAATTACATATTTATTCAAACTTGGAAGAAACTATTTTAAAAGGCAACAAATTGTTAAATATTAAATTGGAGGGATTTAGCAATTTATTGACTTTTCATATTAAAATTATTTTGAAAGAAAAACAGCAATTTACAAAAATGTAATACGTCAATTACACAAAAAATAAATTTATCTTTCAATGTAAAACTTTCTTGATTAATAATCAAAATTTAAGACACAAATTATGCATCGTAAGAATAATACTTTTAACTATAATGAAGTATAGATTATACTTACTCGTAAAATTTTCCAAGCTGTTTTTCTTTTTTAATAACTAATAACTAAATAATTTTAAAATATTATACGTATCGGTTAAATAAAGAAATATACGTATCGGTTAAATAAAGAAAACCAAATCAATTTATAGACAATGTTTTTATTTTAACACCAAAAAGTATTACATTATTTAGACTTACCTTGATAAATTCTTTAACAAAATAATCCAAACTTTACCAACAAAAAAAATGTAGTTTCAGAATTTCTAACACACATATTTTAAAAATCACGTTGATATATATAAAATCATTGAATAGGAGAATATCGGACTGACGATAGGACTTTTTCGATAAAAAGACTGCGACAACAACTACGTTTCCTGGTTATAGAATAGCGAAGCAATTCACAGATGTTTTCCGAATGATATCCTGGTTTATTGTCACTGCATTATTAGTTTCAATCTTTGAATGTTTATTTTTCTTTCTAACTCTTCGGATAAAATTCAGTTGCCCGCTCTGTAGCACCTGGTTCTCCAAAATACAAATTTACAATATCAGCTGCCAGTGAAACAAAGATTGCCGTTATAAAATTATCTTCTATTTTTAGTTAAGTTCTAAGTATTATAATATAAAGTGTTTTACACTTATTTTTTTTCACCGCCATAGAGCATAGAAATCTTTTCCGCAAAAATATTCTACATTGGAAAGAACACGACCAGAGAACTATTATTATAATAAAGAGGAATTGAGCAGTACCATTCAATCTTCAAAAGTTTTTTCAAACGATTTACAAATATTTAAAAACGCTTTTTAAAAAACTATATTTTATTATTTAATGTGTTATAATCATATTTTCTTTAACAATTGTTTGTTTTACATACTGTTTGCATTTTTATTATACGATTTTTACAAAACTGTTTGATTGAAGTTTGTACTATTGTTTACTATAGCAGTAGCAATAGTAAACAATAGCTGAAATTTCGTTCTATCTTTATAATACTCTCATATTATAATAAAGGTAATCAGTTTTACTCTTAGAAACATGCAATTTATTGTTCGGAAATGCAAAATTTAATATTCGAGCTGCTGTATGAATTTTTATGTTAAGCCTAACGAAACTTCAGAGAATCCGCCATTATTAAGATACTTTTTCTGTCTTAAAAATAAAGTAGGATTCGCGTCTGAATATGAAAACGCCTGAAACTGGCTGTTTTCTGTCCTTTTCAGTCATCAATGGTGTCTTATATGAAGTCACAGGATTTTTAAGACACGTTATGATGTCTTAAATCATGAAGATATTAGCATTTAAAACTCTTTATGGGTCTGAAATCACGTTTAAGACAATTTTGTCTTTTTTTAAGACAGAACGATTTGCTGTGTAGGGCCTAAAATTTGCCAAAATATTGAAAATTTCACATTTTTACGATTTCTTTTAACTATTTTTCATGTACTTTTCTTTTAAACGTAATAGTTACAATATTTTTAGCTTTGAACCTATGAATATAGTGTTTTGTTATGGTGTGAATAAATGAACTACTTCCGGTCGCGCAATGAGCTCATTGTCATAGAAAAACAGTACCTGAAAATATTTAGTTAGGCCTATGAATTGATGGGTGATAACAAAAATAACGGGCATGGTACTTTACGATTTGCTCTATATTTAAAAAGATTACGTGTTAAATTACAGTATAGACAATTTTATAAAGAAGAAAAAAGTTCTGTATAAATAGTCCATGTTAGTTGGTTCTGTTCACTAGTACTGCTCTCTATTTTGTAGTCGAAGGTTCATTGAAGACTGATTTGCTGGTGAAGTTAGGCATTGATGATCTGGAGGGCAGAGTTCTTCTTATAAATCCGTCTGAAGATTGATCTCTAGAAACTTTTCTTGAGGTTCCCGTGACGAGTTTTATACAGCTTTTAACAGTCTGTGTGTTAACTGGGAATTATTGCAAGTGATGTTCCAGTCAGGGATTGAATTACTGTTAATGCGCGATTTAATCTCCTCGTTATTGATTTCTGCCAACAATGGGGAAGAAAAAATTCACAGTCTATCCAGTTAATTATTTCTCAGTATTCTTGCGCATTGAAGTTGGTTTTTGGTAGTAGCGTAAATGTTCTTAATGTTTTCCTTCTTGCAACTATCTGCCTTGTCTTCAGAATTCTCCGAAGTCCGATCTCTCTTATGTGTTTCTTGTCATCTTGAGTCATGACTATCAGTAAGTGTTCTGGGTGGACAAAAAACACACACATTATTTTCGATCACAGTGTCGATAACATCAAGCGAAGGTTTTGGCAAATACCTGGTAGATTATATTGCTTGCTAAACAAATTTCGGAGCTTCTGTAAAGTGTTTACTGGTTTTGATAGTAAACCACACTGACATGTATGATTTCAAGATAAACAAAACTAGTTTATGAAGTTCAGATGATGGTTTTTCTTCACTTATTTACAATATGAGAGTGCAATTGCTTTCGTCAACCATCTCGAATGTGATAAGTACTCAGAATCCCGTACATCCAAACCTGCCCCTAAACAATACATGTGGACTACGTTTGCGTAACCCTAAATGACCACAAAAGATTGGGAAACACTTCATTATTATTTCGCGTAATATACCTTTTAGACCAAGAGGCCATTCGTTAGTCTTTAGATCAAATGATATCAAGAAAAGGATTTATAAGAAGCAAATCGGTCTACGAAGTACCTTAGACTACAAAATGGAGAACAGTACTAAAGGACAGAATCAACTAACATGGACTATTTATTCAGAACTTTCTTTCTTTTTTCTAAAATTGTCTATACTGTAATTTAATATTTAATCTTTTTAACTATCGGAAAGTCGAAAAGTACCATGCCCGTTGTTACACGTTGTCGTTGTAAGCGAGATTTTAGTTTTCTAAATTCGGAAATGGTATAACTTCCTTTCTAACAGTTAGCTGATAACATGATAAAAAAACAATAAAAGCCACTACAAACTGTCTAAATTTTTTAATACTTTTTGATACAGCAACCACTATCAAAATATTTTGCGAATTGTTTCTAACAACTTTAATGTCAAATTTGTGTATGGTAATAATGTTAAAACGGAAAAAAACTGATACAATTAAATATATTTATTATTCTCTTCTAAACGGCATGCACAAATCGCTTTTGTAATTTTTATCGTTTTGTTGTTGAATATTTGGAAAACCTAACATTTTTAATTTCATTTTAATATTTTATTTTAGTGCAAGGTGGTGCAGGCGGTTTTCAAGGGCAGCAAAGTAATTTGTCTTTGTCTAATTTTTTTTTAAATATTACCATTATTTTTAAAATGGATAATGTTGAAACACAAAAAGTATTCCTTCTAACTACACATACAAAATTACTACTGCAAATTTAAACTCTTGCTTTTTGTTAAATATATAGAAACCTGAAAGTTTTAATTTAATTTTTTTATTTTTTAGTGCAAGGTGGTGTAGGCGGTATGTACATTCCTATAAAAAGTTGTTTAAGTCTTTTTATTTTTTAGTTGTATTAGTCTTTTTATTTTTTAGTTGCATTAGTCTTTTTTTATTCATTTACAGTAATCATGAAATGCCACACTCATAAGTACTAAGGCCTTAAAACTATTCAATGGTGTTGCTTAGTTTTTAAAAGAATGTTTTTAGTACAATTTTTTTTTTCAGTTATTGTAATTTATGTTGAAACAATACAAAAATATTGAGCAAAATAATAACGAATAGTCACCAAAAAAATTGTGTTGATGACTCAGTATTTATGTAATCTTCCGAAACGATCTTAAACGATCTTAAATTTGTCGAAATTCTCAATATTTGAAATCGTAAAACTTCAGCGATATAAAATGCGATACTTCAACTATTGTAAATTCTAGAAACTCCGGCGAATCGCTAATTGCGATTCCTAAAATTTAGGAACTCCAGCTCTCCTGAAATTGCAGAACCCCGGTGATCCTATAGGTGCGCAACTATGGCAATCTTAAGAGTTTACGCATAAACCATAAGAAACTAGCATTTTTTCCATAAATATTTTTCACAAAATTGCTCCCAGATAGGGTGCATTTGCTTCCAGTTAGTTGCAAAAATTTTGCTCTTAAAATTTTCCATTCAATTTCTAACACTGCTTACTACCTTTACATAATTGTAAAATTTATAGAATGAAATACAGAAGTAAGCAGTAAAAATTATTGATAGGTTTTCAGTGCTTAGCGCAACTGATATCATTGGGGAGTGGATTACTGAAATCTAAGGTAATGAAAATATTGCGAAGGGATTGAAAATCCGAAATGGAGATTTTGTGTTTTCTATACGTTTTGGAGTTTGCTAGTTCTAAAAAGTGGCTTTGGAACATAGGTTCATCGGTCTGTCTGAAATAACTCTACAGCTCAGATCAAATTTAACGATCTAACCGTTACACAAATGTGTGTGAGCACAAGTAAAATTTGTTTTACTAGAATGAGATTAGAATTTGAATTCTAGGCACATCATTTTTCTAAAATATTTTTTCTAAAACTTATTTTTTCGAAAACTTTGTTTTCCTTTGTAAATATACTTCAAAATAATTGTAATATACATTGAATTAATCAAAAAATATTATTTACTAAAATATACAATAAAATATTCAACATTATGATTATTTTATTGAAATATTAAAATATCATTTCATTTAGAACACCCTAATATTTCCCCATCAATTTAACATATCTTATTATATCTTTATTTTAGGTTTTTGTAAGTATAAAATATTTTCTTCAGTTATTTTTTAAGCAATTTAAACTGATTTTTTATACAAAAACCTTTAATTACATTGCTCCAAAACCTGAATGTTTTTTATTCCACAATGAAAATTAATTAGTAATTTAATTTCTAACTATCACACGGCATATTGTTAAATTCCGTTACATGAAAACTGAGATGGTTTTTGTGAAAGTTAAAATAACTTTATTTCACTGAAATATAATTGCATAGTCAAAATACAACAATTCTTTTCAACCATGTGTGCCAAAAATCTTTACATCAGGTTGGTCAAATCCAGAGGTAAAGGTTATCTTTGTCGCAAGTATAAAATTTTATTCATAACTTTGAATGTAACTAAATTTTGACTTAAAACATAAGGCAGTATTCGCATATTTGAAGAAGTATGCCTATTTATGACTTATTTTGTTAAAAATTTGGGTGATATTTGAATTTATTATAAATTTGATTGAACCCTTTCACTCCCATTGATTCCGCTTGGAATCATCACGCTTGCAATTTTTTTTACTAAATTAAACTTGCACTTATTTCAAATAAATTTAATTAAATTTAACAAATCGCTACACATTTTTTATAAAGTTCTATTTTCTTTTTGTATCTTTAGATGGAATAATCATGTATTTTAAAAAAAACTAAATAATGAAATAATGTCTGTTGTAGGTAAATGAAAATATAAAAAACGTGGGACATTAAAATTCATTCTGAAACAATTTTATGAAATAAATTGGCAATAAATTCTTCATGCGTTCATTTTTAAATGTTTAAAATTTAATTTTATCTTTTTTTTAAAACAAATAATGTTTCGAAATTTTTGTTATAATTTTTTCAAAAGTTATGATTTCAATTCTTTCCCCTTTAAATTTTAGTTAAAAAAATATTAATTTTTCCCCTTGCTTTTTGCTTTTTATTATTTCATTCTGGATGCATAATGAGTCTATTTCACAAATTTCAGATTTGTAGAATAAAAAATAAAAAGTTGGTATTAAAAGGGTTAAACGAAAAAGATAACGGATACTGAATTAATTTTTGAGGATTTTCCCTCGGTTTGGCTAAATACTTTAACACTACTATATCAACACAGTTGCCAAAATAATTTTGCGAAGGGTTTAAAAATATATCGCAACCCAAATATATCCCAAAATATACCCGCACCCAAATTATATATATTATATATATATATATATATATATATATATATATATATATATATATATATATTATATATATATATATATATATATATATATATATATATATATATATATATATATATATATATATATATATATATATAATATATATATATATATATATATATATATATATATATATATATATATATATAATATATATATACATATACATATCATATATATATAATATATATATATATATACTATATAATATATATATATATATAATATAATATACATATAATATAATATATATATATATATATATATATATATATATATATATATATATATATATATATATATATATATATATATATTATATATATACACATTTATACCATAATTCAATACAAATGCTGAAAAATTAAGAATTCAATGCAAATGTATACAGTACTAAATCAATGCAGATATCTATATACATAAAAGGCATGGTCTGCGTGCAGAAGATAAAATATTCTTAATTGAAGCGAATTACATGATCTAATTGTTTAGATGTTATAAAGCTACTCCAGCAAACAGCAAAGGATTTGCAGTTTTTTATATTTATTTGTATTTTTTTTTAACTGTGATAAAAATAGCTGTAATTAAACAAAATATACTTAAAAATCGTTTTTAAAAAATGTGTAAAATAAAACTAATTAAACAATCCGCAAAAACGTGCTGTTGAAGGAGCAATAACCCTCCAAGGTCTTCAATGCATTGAATGGAAAACATAAAAACGTTCGAAAACAATAGAAGGAATGGTCTGATTCGAAAAATTCTTAGCCTATGTTTGTTCCGGAGATGAGATGAATATTTGTGCCAAATTTCGTGACGATCTGTTGCGTGGTTCTTTAGATCTCATGTCTTATACAAACAAACAAACGGAAGTTGCCTTTTATGTATATAGATTGTTTATTTTTGGTTTTTTTATGTGTTATATTGAATCACTGTAAACATAAGTACCTTTACATATAGATGGAGGATGCCCATTTCCGTTACCGGTTGTTTTTGGTAAGGTTTATTATTTAATATTTAACTGTTTTATATCAAACTAACCTATCGATAAACAAATAAAATTATAATTTTTAATTTCGTGGTGCCATTTATGTTTATGACGGTTGGATAATAACTTTTAATGAGGCTGTACTGGTGCAAATATATATGATGTTCGAGTAGTTGAGTTAATTATATCTTAATTAAATTGAAGCTTACAGCTAGTAAATACATATTACAGGGTGGCGCAAATAAAAGTGACCCTGTTTCGAAGTAGGGATAAGACAGGAAATGCTGACTACCCAAAAATCAATGCAAAAACAAGTTTGCCATGTGAAGCCATTGATAGTTTCAATATTAAGCCCAAACAGACGCTTGGCAAATTATTTGCCGGTAACTATGCCATCTTCACCTGTGTATACTTCGCCTGCCACAACTTAGAATCCCAATTATTTTGATTGTGGAAGCGTCCACTTTGTAAAAAGGTAGAAAACCTAAAGGAGGCAGGGTTGGCAATCCCATGTTGTTTGGCGAGCCTGCGGATTGTTGGGTTAGTTTGGTTGGAAATAATGTATACCACTAAAACTACACATAGATTGTTAGTGAAATGAGGATTATAGTTAATTGCTGTATCGTTAATTGTTGTATAGTTAATTGCTTGTATCATCAATTGCATGTGTATTTCTTTTCTATCTTGACTTGATCGTCAATAGATTTGCATCTGTAGTATGTATTATGTACCATATTCAGTATCACTTCGGGGAACGCTATAGACGGTTTAATGTCACAAACTTTCGCAGGTGGCGCTGTTACTCGGAAGTCTGTCCAACCTACCTAGAAATATTCCGGTTCACGGGTTTGTTGATGTTTTAAACAGCGCTATCGTTTGCGGTGTGTTCGAGAATGTATAAAAACGAATAAACTATACAATATATTCTGGAAAATAAATATACTGTACAATACAATATATCCAGCAATTATTGTGTTGTTCCAACCAATGTGCAACATTTTTGGCAATGTTTTTTTTTAACGATTGTGGAAGCATTGAATCGGATGCCTAGATTAAAATTCTTTATGCAGCTTCCGAGTTCGTAATATTCAACACTTGATTTTAATGATCTAAGCTGTTGTTTACTATTTTAAACATTGATTAGCATCAAATAGAATTTTAAACAGAAATGCAACAGACTTTACCATCAAATTAAAAATAATAAGAATCGTAATTACGATCAATAATTTTAATTAATAAGAAGACTTTAGAGTTATGAATTAAAATACTACAAAATTTTGCCAAAAAAGCACAATTCTTCAAATTATTTAAACTATGTAAGAGTCTAACGGGCTATATAATCTTACAATTGATTAAAATGACAATCCATAAATTGAATATCATTCATAAATTGTCTTATCATGTTTGTATTATTTTTTACACACACGTTATCGACGTGCACTATATATTAATAAATAAATATACATACACACGTTATCGACGTGCACTATATATTAGTAAATAAATATACATATATAGTAATAATTGTCAAAAACTTGTATTATTAGCATTTATTTAGTTTTGATAATAAACAAAAAATAACAATGTCATTATGGCAGAGATTTTCATAAAAACAGTCTTCTATCTAAATAATAAAACACAATCTGCAATTGGGAGTAATTACTTTTATATTTGGGGAAGAACTAAATTGTTTTTTTAATCGCACAAACGTTAAGTTAGGTCATGTAAATAATTTAAGTTTCTAAATATAAAAGCAAACAGATTAAAAATAAAAGTGATTTTCTCAAATTGTAAACTTTTGGAGTCAAATAACATATTATAAAAATACAATTGATTCCAATTATGTTTGGGGGGGGGGGATTGAATTTTTCAACATCGCGCTACGGCATGAGGAGAAAATCAACATTGAAGCTAGCGACGAAAACGAGCTTCCGGTGTCTCAACCGGAAGTTAACTTGGTAGTTTTTGGGGGTAACCAATCAGAGGAAGGTAGGGTTTGTTTGCAAACTTTAAACCCTCTATAAGTTTTAAAAAAATAGTTATGCAAATAATAGTGAACCCATGCAAGTTCGAACTGCCCTTCAGTTCAGAAACTGTTTATAAACTTTAAAGAAATATGCACCTGCAAAAGCAATTAATCACCAAATATAGTATCTCTGGCTGAAACCAAAATCTTCTTTACCCTTTTTCGTTTTGCGAGTGATAGTTTGGACTCGTCTAAAACACACGTCATAGATGCTAAGAAATGGTGGGAGGCCTATACTGATCTGATCAACGCACACTTACACACACCTCGCACTAACATCTGGACTCGCCAATAGTCTATGTGCAGCTCTACTCTAGTAACAAGCAAACCAACCAATGAAAAAAAAAAAGGATTGCCAAAAGAAAACATTGAACGCTTTAATAAATTATGAATTCGAATTGGAGGGGGGGGCTTTCAGGAGGCTTTAAGAGTTTTCCTCCCCAAGCATCTTCTTGCATTCGTGTCTCCATGTCGGGGCCACTTTATTTGCGCCACCATGTATTTTTACATGATTAGATGATGGGTTCTTGAGAAATTCTCTCTTCTTTTATAAACTAGTATGCTTACTTCTTCCACACATGCCCCTTATCCGTTACTTCCCCCTTTGGGGGAATCCATTAATCACGTGATGCAATTTTGACGATCCCCCTTCCCCTTTCGTGAGATTTCGTGATATTTGGCTCCCCCTCTTCCCTCTTTTAGTTGAATAATTTACCATTATCGGATCCTTAGTTCGTAATGCATTTAAGCATCATCCGCAGCGAAGGTGTTAAAGGAAGATTCTGTCCTAATAATCGTTCGACCCACGATCAAAATAATAGTTCTTGATGCCACGTAAGATTTTCCAAAATTGGTATTTATATGATTTCTATTTTGGTGAACTTTAAATAGTTTTTGAAGGCTCCATCATTTGAAATATGGTTCTGAAAGCCGCAATAAATATTATCATGTAAGATTTTGCCAAATTTCAGTCGAGGAAACATATTTTTCTGGAATTTATATTTTTTCGCAACTTTACGTTGATTTTTTTTGCGGGGAAAAATTACGGGATATTTGACGAGATATTGCTTCCTCCCTACGTGAGATTTGGTGCTATTCGGTTCGACGGTTACGCATCACGAAATTTATGGACGCCTCCTTTCGGTCTTCAATGGGAGAGATGAAGAGGTATGGATGGTCGTATTTCCAAACTGTAGTCGTCTCTTTGTGTACATTTAAAAGGGAAAAATAATTTTCTAAGCTGAATAACTCCGGTTGTATTGAATATTTTGTACAAACGGTTTTTTTCTGTGATAAATGTAGCTTTCTTTAATAACTCCATAATTCCTCTTTTCGACTCTTTGAAATTGATCCGATTGTTTTATTTAAAATTATTTATCGAAAATCAGAGAAATAAAGGAACCAATTTTTTTTTAATTAAATTATAGAAACCATTAAAGCATACATTTATCATACAATAAAAAAACCTTAAAACCTTAGAAAATTATTTTTTAGTTTAATAGTTTTGATTTCGATTGGTAAACTACAGAATACCTAGCTTCTAACGAAATGTGGGTAATCAGCTTACTAACACTTACGCTGAGTCTATTTTTGTTGTCGCGGAGGAATAACATTATAGAAACCCTTCGATTCTTGATACTTTAAGGGGAGATCATAGTTAAAAATGACCAAAAATCGAATTTTTTAAACCAGTGTTTTCTGATAGATGGCAGTCCGATCTATCGAATGAGATCAATTTTGTATCGATTGGTTAATTACTTCTTATTAAATTTGTAAATATAAACAAATGTGTCACGCCCCCTTTAAATGGAGAACTTTTGACACATACAATTTAATTTAATAAATATAATTTTTTTTTAAAGTAGAGGTGTTTCTCAACTCTCTAGTATCTTTAACTAACACTTTAACTCCTTAAAAATTGTATTTGTTGATATTTATTGAGAAAAAAGAACTGAAGGTAAATATTAAAGATAGGTAAATATTTGTTTGGGTTTTTTTTGCGTTTTTCTCAAAACTATAATTTTCAACAAATAGATACACTTTTCTCCAAATCTTTTAAATATTTCTTAATATTTTTTGTGTGTGTTATTAAACCATTTTGCATCTATTTAAGAGCCGCGGTAGCTCAGTCGTGTGAAGCGTCGTGCTCGCATCGGAAGGGTTGTGGGTTCTGTCCTCGGCGGTGCTCGCAATTCCGATGGTTGCTGGGTCGGCGCTTGTATTCGACTAAAGACCGCCGTGTTGCTAATGGTGGCTGGGGCACGTTAAATATGTCGTGGTCACAAAGTCCTCCATGTTCCCATACCAAATTAATACCTCTGGGGGTACCAGATCAGGGGGTTATCGGCCTTTGATCTGGATCAAAATTCCGATATGTGTGTGAAAGGGACCTTCCTGTAACACGGATGTGTCATGCTGCGAGCAAAAGTCGGACTTCCTCCCTTGTGGCGCTCAATAAAAACGGAAGCCGCCCCACTTCGCCTTAAAATCGGGTAGTTCTCTACTCCGGGCTCGGTTACCGAGTGGCATTAGAAACAACAACAACATCTATTTAAGCCACCTCATATAGTCTTACAAATTTATAAAAATATTTCGTTATTTTACACTTTTCTGCGTTGAAAATCTGAAATTTTATGAATGTAGAAAATAATGTTTTTTTAAATAAAATTTGAAAATTATTTTAAGCAAAAAAAATAATTGACAAATATAAACCTAACTGTTGACTTGCATTTGAAAAAAGTTATATGTGAATTCTTATTATATTTTTTTGTACAAAGTGTACCAAACAAATACTTGTATTTTTTGAAAGTTCGTAATTGTATGTTTCAAAAAAAAAA
The DNA here is from genome assembly GCA_019343175.1 of Oedothorax gibbosus. NCBI lineage: Eukaryota > Metazoa > Arthropoda > Arachnida > Araneae > Linyphiidae > Oedothorax > Oedothorax gibbosus. Next base: position 18,218 of record JAFNEN010001358.1, read on the forward strand.
TTTCTAAAAAAAATAAGTTTTAAAAATAAGATTCTTAGGTGTAAATATAATAATAAAAGTGCAATTTATAACTTGGCACGATTTTTTTTAAACATAATTTTTAAATTATTTAGAGCCTTTTGTAATCAATACTAAGAATTGCTCATTTTTGTTGTCGTGGGACTATGATCTCCCCTTAGGGAATCATCCGGAGCGAAAGTGTTGAAGAAAGCTTTGATTGTAATGGGCTTTAGAATTTATTTTATTAGAAAAATTTAACAAAATTTCATTTTTTTAGCTTTTCCTTGTGGCTATTGGGGATGGGGTGGATTTGGACACCCAGGTAAGAAAAAAATACACTGTAAAAAAACTGTAAATTTTCGAATATTTGTCCTTCAATTTTTATGAGCAACAGCCTTATTTCATGGAAAACGGTCTGACTCACTAATTTAATTACCTTATCCCAGAAAATTAGGGTGATTTCCGTATTTTTACAGTTTTACTCATCTATTAACTGTAGGAAATGATGGGCATTGGTTTTTTTAACGGGGTTTGACAGGAACCTTTGCTGCCGTTCCCTGCCCAATATTTTACAGGGATTTTTTAACAGTGTATGCTAGTAATGTACATACCTTTTAGTCTGCACTAGGGAAAATCATTTGTTGCAGGATATGGCGGATGGGATAAGAAATTAAAATACATACAACATACTAAAATTACATGATTGCCAAATTTGAAGAATATTAAATTAATAGTATATTATAATTGGTTTTTTTTTATATTTGGTGCGGAAAAATTTATTTGAGTAATTCTACGCATAAAACTATCTATGCACTTTTCTTTATTTATAGGAGGATACGGTGGATACGGCATGCAAGGACAACCAAGTATGTAAACTTTTACGTTAGACTTTTCATAAGCTGTTATTTAATGTAACTAGTCATACAATATCAGTACATTAGTACTATCATTATCCGAATCTAGTTACACCCGGCACATTTCAGATTATCAAAAAGATCAGGAAATTATCTTTTTCCGACCGCCATTAATATAAAAGTAGTTTAAGCATAGATCATCATAGTAACAGTATTAGAGTGGCAGATCACGCGAATGGAGCCATGACAAACTTGGTAGTATTGCCACCTTTTTAATAAAAAAATACCTCGGCGTCCATCAAAATATATAATATATACCATACCATAATGCAGCTAGTATTGTTATGATATTTTTTTTCTGTAATTTCGGTATGAAATGGTATTTTTCGATGAAGTCGCAGTATTCTTCTCATTAAAGACGTGGCAACACTAGCAAGTTTGCCATGGTAATCTTGGCTCCATGAGTGTCCCGTGATCAGCCACTATAATACTTTAACTATGATCTCTATTAGTTTAAGACTGTGATTCATTACGCCAATAACGTTCTTATTAACGCATTTGGATATTGCAGTTTTGAGTCTTAAATCGTCTACTGTCAGCGAACATAAATATGTCCCTTATTTAGGGTCATTGTTTAATTTTCGTTAAATGATAAATATTTGTTGCACATTTTGGTAATAGAATGTTTTTTAATAAAAACTTGAGATTTCATTTTTCCATACATTTTCAGTGCCAGGTGGCGCAGGTGGTATGGTGGTTATTTACTTTTTTTATTTGAAAATAACTATTATTAATTAGCTACTAAAAAAGATTTTTGTTCGCATGGACTTAAAAAAAGGATTCGAACTGTATATTAGTAATGTACATACCATTTAGTCTGTATTAGGGCAACGCATTTGTTATTTTTCTCTCTCTGCCATTTTCCTTAAATTAAAATTTTAAAAATACATCGTGAGTCTCACATAAAAAGAAAGTTTAAACCTAACGGGCTTAAGATTCCATTTAACAAATTTCTTTTGCAGGTTGGCCCGGATGGGGCGGATGGGGAGGTGAGAAAAAAACATACTACCTTATTCAATTACATGACTGTCAAATTTGAAGAATGTCAAATATTATATTTTAATTGTGATATTTTTCAATCTTTGGTGCGGCAAAATATATTTGAGCTGGCTGTAGTACCTGATAAAATTTAGTTTGATAGTTGTTGCATTCTTCTTTTAAAAAAATATTAATTTAATAATTACGGATGTTGTTTTGTTGTTTAAGATGGTTTCATTTTTTGATATACAGGCTATGAGATTACTTTGGGTTCCGCTCAGATGTCGGCTTCCTCAATTGAATTGTGTATCTCGGTACACAATTTACGAGGCCTGTTGCCAATAGCCAACGTGTAGCTCAAGTGCGATTTTCAGTCAGCTGAACAAATCTCTGCAGGTCAATAAAACGTATATAACGCGATACATGTATTTTTATTTTATTGAGGACCTGGTGGATCCGGCATGCAAGGAAAACAAAATATATAAACTTTTAAACAAAACCTCATCATAAGCTGTTGCTATATATAACGTGTTATACAATATCAGTACTGTAATACTCTCATTATCCGAATCAATTTATACCGGACACTTTTCAGATGATTAAAAAATCAGGCAATCGGATTTTTTCTTTAGAGATAAATGCAAAAGCAGTTTTAAATATTTTTTTTTAATTTTCAAATAATTTTTAATTTTTTTTAAATAATTTTTTAATAATTTTTTGTCCCTTGCCAGTACGGCCGTTTTAAAAGTTAAAGGGTTAATACAAAAGAAGTTTACTACAGTTGATCAATATACAAGCAATATTCGCACCTGGAAGGTGTTAATGTTGCAAAAAACCAATTGAACGCTCGCATTTGGATATTGCAGTTTTGAGTCTTAAATCGTCTACTGTCAGCGAACATAAATATGTCCCTTATTTATGGTCGTTGTTTAATTTTCGTTAAATGATAAAATATTTGTTTAAAATTTTTGTAAACGAATTTTTTTTAAAAAAAATTAAGATTTCATTTTTGCATACATTTTCAGTGCCAAGTTTAGCAGGCGGTATGTATTGTTATTTACATTTTTTTATTTAAAAATAACTATTATTTATTAGCTATTAAAAGATTACCCCTTGTTCGTATGGACTTAAAAAACGATTGTATATTAGTAATGTACATACCATTTAGTCTGTATTAGGGCAACGCATTTGTTATTGTTCTATTTCTGCCATTTTCCTTAAATTAAAATTTTAAAAATACATCGTGAGTCTCACATAAAAAGAAAGTTTAAACCTAACGGGCTTAAGATTTCATTTAACAAATTTATTTTGCAGGTTGGCCCGGATGGGGCGGATGGGGAGGTGAGAAAAAAACATACTACCTTCTTCAATTACATGACTGTCAAATTTGAAGAATGTCAAATATTATATTTTAATTGTGATATTTTTCAATCTTTGGTGCGACAAAATATATTTGAGCTGGCTGTAGTGCCTGATGAAATTTAGTTTAATAGTTGTTGCATTCTTCTTTTAAAAAAAGCTTAATTTAATAATTACGGATGTTGTTTTGTTGTTGAAGATGGTTTCATTTTTTGATATACAGGCTATGAGATTACTTTGGGTTCCGCTCAGATGTCGGCTTCCTCAATTGAATTGTGTACCTCGGTACACAATTTACGAGGCCAGTTGCCAATAGCCAACGTGTAGCTCAAGTGCGATTTTCAGTCAGCTGAAAAAATCTCTGCAGGTCAATAAAACGTATAAAACGCGATACATGTATTTTTATTTTATTAAGGACCTGGTGGATCCGGCATGCAAGGACAACAAAATATATAAACTTCTAAACAAAACCTCATCATAAGCTGTTGCTAAATATAACGTGTTATACAATATCAGTACTGTAATACTCTAATTATGCGAATCAATTTATACCGGACACTTTTTAGATGATTAAAAAAATCAGGCAATCAGATTTTTACTTTAGACATAAATACAAAAGATACATAAATATAAATACATAAATATTATATCATCTATCCCATGAATTTCCCATAGAGTTCAATGTTATAACATTTTGCTTATAACGAAAATTTTTAATTAAATTCTCTGTTATAAATATGAGTTTGATGATATCCACAGTACCTACTTAGTGAATTTTTTTAATTTCGTTTTTACTCTTCAAATTTTATTTTATATTATCACCAAACGATGGCAAAAGTTGCCAGATTTGAAGTTATCTTCCCCCTAAAAATTATTGATAGTAGAAGCCGAAATTAAATTACTACTAACAGCACATAAAGTTGAAATTTATTCAAGATGTTTCATTTTATAACTTCACTTGATAATATGAATATATAGTGTGCATTTTACTTGATTTGCTACAATATATTAATATTCAGCATTGTTAAAACGTTACTCGTTTATAATGTCCTCAACATCGCGGTCGCTTGAATGACGCTATAACCTTCTTATACTGTAACAGAATTATACATATATACACACACACACACACACACACATATATCGAATACAAAAACAAAAAAAAAAACAAAAAATATAAAAATAAGATATGGGATGGACGAGAGTCAAATAAAAAAAATCCCAATTTTACCCCGAAGTGTACTGTGGAATTTCCAGAGGAGAATTAAAAACAAAATCAAAATTCAAAAACAAAATCAAAATTAAAAACATAGATAAAGACAAACTTACATAAAGCAGATGAAGCGAATAAAAAACAACACGAAACTTTGAAGCCAACCGCTTCTCACAAAATCCGAACTAAAAACTTAGGTGAAACTATTGACAGTTACAGTGTAGAAATTAAGTGCGGTGAAGGAAAAAAATAGACTATGAGTAAAGATTTAGTGACGTCCAAAGAAAATTATTGCAGATACTTCTTTATAAATTTTGGAGGGAAATTGTTGTTGATAAGTGTACGATGGAGGTCCAGTTTTTGGGAATTTTTAAAGTTATTGACGTTGAAGATGATATTAATGCGATGTAGGTGATTTATAATGCAATTTCTATAGACTTTAACAGAAAGATTAGAATTCCAAGGAATGAGTCGAATAACATCAAAATTAAAGTCATTACGTTTATCATAAATGTTGGTATTGGCAGAGTTATCTGAGATCTGAATTTGTATGTCTAAGAATTGTAATGAAGAAATAGATCTATTGGTTTTCTTAAGAAGAAGTTCAGATGGGTAAATTTTGTGCCAAAGGTGTATAAAATCAGGATAATCAAAGACAATCAGGTCATCAACAAATCGGAAGGCAGTGAAGTTTAAAAGAGTGTAGTTTTTCTCAAACCAGTGTAAAAATAAATTTGCAAGGATAGTTGAAAAGGAACTACCTTGTGGTATTCCATTAACTTGTTGGTAGATTTGTTCACTATTGTAAATAAAATTATTAAAAATGCAAAAATTAATTAGTTTATTCCAATATTCCTGACTAATATTTAATATACTATTGTAATCGTTATAATAAGCAGTGAGGACGTCTTTTAGGTGAAATAAAGGTAGGCTAGAAAATAAATCTTTGAAGTCAAAAGTGTCAACTGAATGAATATTCTTGTTATGCAAGTGTTCTAAAACAGGTTTATTGTTGTTAATAATCCAAGTAAAGCCTTCACCGACAATAAAATTGTAAAGTTTGTTCAGCAAATTAAAAAAGATATCACCAGATTTATTGATGTAAGTGTTGGAACCACAGGTTATAAAGCGAAAAGCTAAAGGGGTTTTGTGGAATTTTGGAGTGATGGTATCATAGGGAAATTTAATGGAGGAGTTATTAATTTTAAAATATTTATTGAAGGCAATAATCTTTTTATATACACTTTTGTAGTCCAAATTGGAGAGTTTTTAAGTGTCGGATGATTTTAGTTCATTGTCAAGAAGAGATAAGTAGAAGTTTTTACAAATGAAAGCATAATTATTAAAGGCTTTGTCTACTGGAGTTATAATAAAATTATTTTGGATGTGTTTGACAGAAGTTTATAAGTGTTTTTGGTTGTAGTGGGAGAAATTAAAATTATAAAAGTTGTTATCTATGAAGGTTTGAAAATGTTTAAAAAGTGTCCAATTCCACATAGTGAACTGTTCCAAAGGTGTGTTATACTGGTAAGAAATTTTAAGGATGAAATTGTCAATATTCAAAGATTTATTTTCTAGCCTGCCTTTATTTCACCTAAAAGACGTCCTCACTGCTTATTATAATGATTACAATAGTATATTAAATATTAGTCAGGAATATTAAAATAAACTAATTAATTTTTGCATTTTTAATAATTTTACTTACAATAGTGAACAAATCTACCAACAAGTTAATAGAATACCACAAGGTAGTTCCTTTTCAACTATCCTTGCAAATTTATTTTTACACTGGTTTGAGAAAAACTACACTCTTTTAAACTTCACTGCCTTCCGATTTGTTGATGACCTGATTGTCTTTGATTATCCTGATTTTATACACCTTTGGCACAAAATTTACCCATCTGAACTTCTCCTTAAGAAAACCAATAGCTCTATTTCTTCATTAAAATTCTTAGACATACAAATTCAGATCTCAGATAACTCTGCCAATACCAACATTTATGATAAACGTAATGACTTTAATTTTGATGTTATTCGACTCATTCCTTGGAATTCTAATCTTTCTGTTAAAGTCTATAGAAATTGCATTATAAATCACCTACATCGCATTAATATCATCTGCAACGTCAATAACTTTAAAAAATTCCAAAAACTTGACCTCCATCGTACACTTATCAACAACAATTTCCCTCCAAAATTTATAAAGAAGTATCTGCAATAAATTTCTTTGGACGTCACTAAATCTTTACTCATAGTCTATTTTTTTTTCCTTCACCGCACTTAATTTCTGCACTGTAACTGCCAATAGTTTCACCTAAGTTTTTAGTTCGGATTTTGTGAGAAGCGGTTGGCTTCAAAGTTTCGTGTTGTTTTTTATTCGCTTCATCAGCTTTATGTAAGTTTGTCTTTATCTATGTTTTTAATTTTGATTTTGTTTTTAATTCTCCTCTGGCAATTCCACAGTACACTTCGAGGTAAAATTGGGATTTTTTGATTTGACTCTCGTCCATCCCAATACAGAAAAGTGAATTGTTTTAATAGTTGCTTAAGGTTTTTACCTCCTGATGAAATGGCCTTTAACACTATTTTTAGTTTCTTTCCATATCTTATTTTTTATTTTTTTCATTTTTGTTTCTTTTTTGTTTTTGTACCTTATTTGTTTTTTACTTATCATCGCCTTTAATTATTTTTTTTATTATGGGTTTTTACTTTTGCATTTGTTTTTAATTTGGAATTGCCCATTCGTAATTCTCTCTTTTGTATTTGATTTTTTTTAAGTTTTGTTACTTTATATATATAATTTTTCTAAATTTTAGTTTTATGATATGTATATTATTTTCTTATATTATATTATATATTATATTTATTTTATTATTTTTATATTTATATATATTATATTATATATTTTATATTATATATATATATGATATATATATATAAATATATATATATATATATATATATAATATGTATATATATTTATATAAATAATATATATATATAACAAATATATATATATATATATAATATATATATAATATATATAAAATATATATATATATATAAAATATATATATAATATATATATTTTATATATACTATATATATCATATATAATATATATAATATAATATATATATATATATATATATATATATATATATATATATAATATATAATATATTTAATATATTATATATATATATATATAATTATATATATTATTATATTATACCTTGCAAGTTTTAAGGTTTATCATCTTTTAATTTTAATAACTTTTTTTTAAATTTAGGTAGGAAGAAGAGACAAGCAGGTACGTAACTAAAAATCATTTTGATCCTTTTCGAATCAAGATTAAGATTTGAATTTGAGACAAAAAAATAACCACAATACTTGATGGGAAATTAAGAAATCGATTTAAAGTGCAAAGTTTCTATCAGTTCAATTATTAAGGCTAATAATAGATGTCAAAAATTAAATATGTAGATGTTACAAGCAAATTGTGATTAAGACTTATATAGACAACTAACTTTTTAATCACATATATAGTTAAAACAAAATAATTAATTAAATAATGTATATAATTAATAAGGTGATGTAGAATTTCAATTATTTAAATGAAATGATTTTAATACCATAATTTAACTTGTCATCATAGCTATTTCAAGAAATACGTTTTTGCTATTATATACAACTTTGAAATTAATTTATAATTTTACATTCATTTTTCTAGGCTTAGAGGGTCAGCAAAGTAAGTTTAATAATGAACATCCACTTCCTTTTAAGCTGTATTCCAGTTTGTTTAAAATAAAAAATTAAAATATAGTCCATACTTAATACAAAGAAGCTTTTAAAATGTTGCTTATGTGAATGAAAATTTAATCTGAGTTTTTTTTTTATTTGAAAAAAAAATTAAAATAAATTATTTTTTAAAAAATTAATAAAATATTTTTAATGTTCCAAGAGTCTGTCCAATTTACTGATTTACTGAAATGTTTATTGATCAGTTTTTAACCCACTTAGAATATTGATATTTTTTTAAGTTTAACAATAGTGTCGTTTGAATACTTTTCTTGCAAGAGAACTTCACTTACTTGTAGAACAATATATGTAATTTTTAGTGCAAGGTCGCTCTGGAGGATATGGTTAATATCCATATGGTAAGAATCGCTAAGCTAAGGGGGAAAAAATTGCTGAATGTTTCGTTTTTTTTTCATTGCATTCATTTCCAGGGACATTAAATAGAATGGACTGCTTATTGGCGTACCTAAAAGCAATCCGCTCATAGTCACGTGACTCGGGACTTAAAATCACGTGGTTTTGACTTGAACATCATAAACGAAAGTGTAATATTATAAAATAGAAACGAGGAAAAGAATAAAGATGAGTTGCTATTTCAGAAAAAAAGGTTGATACTTTTGGCATCTTTTTGTAGCTATTTTATTAAAAAAGCTAAATATTCTTTTTTATATATATTTTATGGAAGGTTTGTTCAATGCATGTGGCGCAGGGAATCGCTTAGCTAATGAAAAAAAAAATTGAGAATGTTTTTTTTCACTGTATTCTTAAAAGAAATTATTAATTTGTGAAACTATGATTTTTATTTTAGGTTATGTTACTTTTTTAATAACTGACTTGTTTAAAGCTTTATAACATTATAATTTATAAATGAAGTGCTAATAGCACAATTTATATATTACTCGGTTTAAACAGCTTTTAATTAAAAAGGCAGAGTTGATGACTTAATAGATCAACAGTTTTTTTTCTGTTTACGGAGAAAATTTGTCATTTCACAAATAGGGATGTAATTTTATAGTAAGTAACTATAGTTTTATAAAACAGAAATTTTCTATAGGAAAATAGCAGCAATATAATGTTTTCTAACATAAGTTTTATACAGTGGAGCTTTAATAGATGAGTCTAGTTGCGAAGCTAGAATTCTCCAAAGTATAATTAAGTTACAAGATCCGTTCAATGACGACTTTTGAAGACTGTAAATGCAATTGGAACACTCATATCGATGGAACATATAGCATCAGCACACGTAAACAAGATTGAAATGTGAATATTTAAAATATTTATCAATATCATGCCATTTAAAGTTTTTTTTACAAAATATAAAACTCTTCATTAAAAATGAATGTCTACGAAATTTCTGTTCGAATGAACAGTATTCCATCTTCTGTGTAGAATTATTATTATTATTTTTAAAATTTAGTTTTTGAATTGATTTATATTTAATATAATTCAGTGACATTTAAACTTAATTTATTTAATCAGGTGGCGGAGCGGAAATGCAGGGACAACAAAGTAAGTTATTTTTTATTCATTATTATATTTAAAGTAAGTTATTTTTATGGTTGCTTTTCTGTCTTATAGTGCAAGGGAGAAGAGGTTATGGTCTTTATGGTCGTAAGTAAAATTTGAGTTAAGAAAGTTAAATATTTGTGAAAAAAGTGAAGGTATTTAAAAATATTAAATATAATTTACAATAAAGTTTGCACTGTGTAGTTTTCGGGTTTTTTTTATATTACTAAATATTTCGAAAATATGGAGTTTTTACAAATTTTTATGATGATACATATTTAAAAATAAGAGCTTGTGCCATTTTCAAAATACGCCAATTGTTGCTGGATACGAAGATTAGAAATTTGCTTCCATTTTTAGAGGAAGCAATTTTACATAATTATTCATCAAACTGCAAATAAGTTTAAATAAAATAACCAATTCTATTATCTCCTATTAATGGGAAGACAGTGCATTTTCGTCATCTTACTCCATCTTTCCCTAATTTGAGTGAAAGTCAGCTCACTCCAGAATGGTGTTAAGTAACACACTACTTGCCTGTCGTCTACTACTTGCCTGTCTACACTAAAAACTTGCCTGTCGTCCGAATCAGTGCAGAATTTGATTTTTTTTAATTTTGTAGGTGGCGCAGACTTGCAGGGTCAGCAAAGTAAGTCAAATTTTTTATAAACTCTATTTTTAAAATAAAATTCTTGAACTAAAACGAAAAATCAAAAACTTGAAAATTAGGCCTATACGGCAAAAAAAAATAAAAAAATAATAATAAATAAATAATAAAAAATAATTATTTTAATAATTTAAACTTATCTTTCGAAAATTTTCAAAAAGAAATGTCTTAAAAAAATAATTTTTGCAAAATGAAAGCCAAACTATTTGGTATGGTTAGCAATAAAATTAAATGTTTTTTTTGAATTAAAATGGGATACAGGCGGAAGGGGCAATTTATAGAAGATTATTATATAATACTAATACTACTTACCCACATACATACATACAACCAACCAAAAAACATACATACTACAACATACATAAAAAAATTTTTTTTTTTAAAAAAAAAAAAACTAAATTTTTTCTTTT